>OY998142.1:12267995-12423367 GCA_963921925.1 Sphagnum tenellum | reverse complement strand
TTTCCCTGAGGACTTCCTTCTTTTTCCCCTCACAAATTTCTCCAAGCTACAGAACTTTCCAATAACTGTACTCTGATGTCCATGACTGCAGGAAGTCTCCATTTCACAAGCTGTTTCTTCTTCCATGCAGCAGCAGCATCTGGAAATGCAGCCAATCTTTATTTCAAACGGCTAGGACTCTCCCATCTTCATCATCCTGGAAACCCATTGATCTGGCAAACGTCCGTCACATCTTTGATCATCAGATTCCTTAGTGGCCATGACTTGCGATCTTGCAACAGGAATCTCATGAAGTCCTCCAGCTGAGTGAGTGGGTGCCCACATGCGGTTTGTTTGCAGGGGGGAAGATATGATGATCACATGCATCATAACTTGGCAACGTCTTCTGAGTGCAGTTTTGAGAGAGTCGAGATCATGATATCCTATAAAGACAAACAAGGATACATGTGAAAATGTAGGAAGAGGCTCAGAGATCTAAAATTCAGCTCACACTAAAAGCTCTGAAAAATGATGGGCTGTATCATGACTGCATTTCTCTTCTTCTTCTTCTTCCTGATTGCAAGCTTGACACTTGAAGCTCCCATGAGAACTGATGCCTTGTCGCCAGATGGTGAGTATATTTCCCACCACACCCACAACTGCAAAACTGTGTAAAACACACCATATCTGCTATAGAACTATACCCATGTTTCTGTGATATCAACGAGTTTGAATGGGATTCTTCAAAGCTTGCTGCTGATTGAAATGGTCTTCTAGCCTAGTACTTACAGCAACTGCAATACAAGCAAGTCTGTGTAGTTGATGGGATTCTTCATTTTCCTGAAGCAACTTTCATCAATTTTTGGTCTTTAACTATGTACAGAGGCATACAAAATCATGTAACAAGTCTGTGATATTGAGTAAGAGATTTGATTCAACTGTGTTGCTGCTGCAAACATACCATAACACCTTTGGGGGAGTTACTCTTTGTATATTTAATGTAGAACACGTGAGATAAAGGGGTATTTTTTGGTATGCTATGAAGTAATAGAATATTAAAGGAATGGTGATTCAATCTTTTTTCCACATCCAAGAATCCATACCATACCATACCATGCCACCCAAGTGTACCTAGTTATCATTCTTGAGATTTGGTTTTCAGGAGAGGCGTTGCTGTCGTTCAAGAGGCTTCTCCAGGACCCAGGAGGTCAACTGTCAAACTGGAATGAAAATGATCTTGATCCTTGTAATTGGTCTGGAATTCGATGTCAAAATGCAACCAGGCGTGTCTTTGGGCTGTAAGTGTCCAGGAAGATGAATCCAACATCTATCTAGAGGTTTTTTGAAGTACTGTTTGTTTCATCTGCAATTTTTGTCATCATTACAAAGCTGATTGCAAAGTGTTGATCTCATCATCAATTGCGCAAGAGTTGAATCTCAGATCTTTAGCTCTCAGGGTTGGATCAGCTCAGGTACCTCAACTTTGAATTCCTCTTTGAATATGTATAATGCTTTGTTGGTAAGTGTTTCTGGTTGAATTCATTGTTGCAAACGTTTTGTGTTTACAGGAATGTTCCCTTTTGCCGGCTGCAAGGATCCATATCACCTGAGCTTGGGAAGCTTGACAAGTTACACAGACTGTGAGTCCATTCAGGAGAATATATTTCTTAGTGCCCTCTACTCTCCCCAGTGGGTTTCTTGTCCCCTGATTGAACAAGCTTCATGTTTTGAGTGGGGCCAAAGTTTCTTTTGTAATTCCAAAATCACGATTCCTTTTATGTAATATTGTTCCAGACTTCCTGCTGCCACTCACATAGTTTTGAAATCCATTTCTAGTCAAGCTTTCTAAACTGCAATTATGAAGTCTAGCTTGTAAGAATCCCTACCATGGATGATGATCTCCCCACAGCCAAGAACTTCATGATTCAATCTTTCCCACCTCAAAGTTGCTACAGTACTTGGTCCTCTGACTGGTATGACCATTTCTCTAATTCGTTTGCTCCTGTGAGTTCAGTTCCCCAGTATATTCAAGCAGCAACCTCAGGAGGGATTAGTTGATCTGAACCTTTTTGGCAAAGCCATGAGCCAGCTGCAGGCTCAGCTACACAAGCAAATGGATCTGTTGTTTGACATATATTGCTATTTCACTATCTGATTGCAGAGACCTTCATAAAAATGAATTTTTTGGTCAGATTCCACCGGAAATTGGCAACTGCTCATCTTTGAAGTCCCTGTAAGTTTGTGTCCAAAAACACCCACTCATTCATTTGAGTATTTCAACGAAGATCCATGCTGTTTTTGAGAATTTTGGACCAAATTTGAGGTTAATGTTGCTTGATAGTGGACTAGAGATGTTCAAATCAGACCATCCCTGGCTACGCATGGCTGGTTTCTGACCCAAGAGGTGACACCCACTACAGACAAAGTGAAGTACCATTGCAATCCTTGTTTTGTTACTCCTTAGCCGCCCAGTGTGAGAAAACTGTAATGTTGGCACTTGACAAAAATCTCTAGTGTTTCTTCAATGGGGTTCAGGAAGTGTAATTTTCTGTGTGTCCAAGTTTTGCAGATATTTGGAAGGGAATTATCTTACTGGGGATATTCCAGAAGAACTTGGAAATCTTTCACAACTCATGGCATTGTAAGAAATTTCTGAAATGCTTTCCAAATTTTGTGCTTTCTGAGAAGTGTAACTTATCAGTTCAATCAGGAAATGAAACCTGAGAATCTGAAGATCCTAGTATCAGTCTTTTCAATCTTAAGATTATTTCAATCTTGACTACTACAAGTGCCCCTGATGTTGTTTTGCTGGTTGATCTCCCAGAGTGATGTATTCTCTTCTTGGATATATAGAGTATGTTTTGGTCTAGATTATGGTGGCAATTTTCTGAAACATTGATCAGAAACAAGGTTTAGATTGTATACTTTGGAGAACTTAGAAGTTGCTCCTTTGTGCAGGGATCTGGCCAATAATGGCCTGACAGGCACCATTCCAACTTCACTTGGTTCACTTCACAATCTCACCTTTCTGTAAGTTCTCCCCACTCTCTAGTGTTGGAACCGAAGGAAAAAATAAATCTAACCGCTTACAAAAATGCTTTCTACAATTATTTTCATAAGAATGCCCCCACAGTTCATGTTTCACAGGAACTAGTTACCACTTTTGAAATATAAATTTATGTAGAGCTGATTCTAAGAACAAGCAAAAAATGGGTTTCAAGTTTGCTTGCTCAAATTTGCAGAAATGTGTCATCAAACTTCTTAGTGGGGGAGATTCCAACAACTGGAGTTTTTGCCAACTCAAGCTTTACATCGTAAGCTCCACATATACTAACTTCTTGTCAAATCATGTTACATTATATGTGAGAAAAAGAGGAGAGCAAGATATGTTTGTACAGCCAAAGAGTTGACAACACCATAACCAGCACAATTGGATACAGGGGGGTTTTTCTTTCCAAAATGCTAACAAATTTGCAGTACTGTTCGAGCATAAAAAAACTGATTAGTTTCATCTTTTTTTTCCATGTATAGCATAGCTGAGCTTGAAAATGGAGGGAAAAGCTGAGGTAGGGAATTTCCATCTGTTATAAAAAAACATTTGCAGGAGGCTCATTTGTGATTTACAAATTGTACTGAAACTAGTTTGAACTGCAGATTTGAAGGAAATCCAGGTCTATGTGGTCCTCAAATAAAAGTTGCATGTAAATTTGCTCAGCCCACTTCTGCTCCAACACCTGCCCATGGTCCATCTTCTGGCCTGTCCCCAATTATAAGCCCAGGTAAAAACTCTGTTCCTTGATGTGAAATCCACTGTGAAGACAGTCAAAAGAAATGGATTCATGGACTCATAGATTCATGATGTTGCACATCCAGTTCAAACCTTTGAGAATCGAAGATGACCAAGACAAAGTGAACAGCATTTCATAGTTGAAGATAGCTCAATGTTTTGCTAGTTCAATCGCCACTCACCTGTAACTGATTTCTGGTTCTTGTCTAGAACAAATAAGACACATGTCAAAAAAGCTATTCAATATTGCAAACCTTGCTCATGATATGCTATAGAGAACTTCACATGCAGTTGAACATGAACATGGTTGGTGGTTGGGTTTTGGCAGGATGGACAATCATGTCCAGTACTCAAAAACAGCATCACATTTATTCCAGCACACTAGTTTTTATTGTACTGACTACTCTCGCCAGTGCATTGTTACTTGCTCTTATGTGGTCATGGGGTTGGTTCTTTTACCAAAAGTGTTGTACTCAAGGGGAAGGCAACAAGCTTAGAGCCAAAGGTGATGATCTTCCAGGAAAAATTGATGTCACAAACGGTACTGATTACCTAGCCAAAACTGTCAATTGGCAGAAAGCCTCCTCTGTTTTTGTCACTTCTAAATGTTGCAGTCATACAATGTTTGCAAGTACCTAAATGGTGTCACGAATGACGAATGCTTTGGATTTTATTTGCTAGTTTTAGGGGACTCGGGTATGAAATTTGTTTGAGTCAAGTGAGATTAATATGGATGTCCATCTCACCATAATTTGCGGGAGTGTAACATTTGGTCTGCTTTTTGAATGACTTTTTAGGTCAAGCTGAAGCAAAATTGGTTGTATTTCATGGTGATCTGCCATATACGTCTACGGCTATACTAAATGGACTGGAAAAACTTGGAGAAAAGGATGTGATTGGCTCTGGCGGATATGGAACAGTGTATCGACTCATAATGGATGATGGAGTGTCATTCGCAGTGAAGCGCATTGCAGTCTGTGGGTCAAGCTCTGACCGTGCTTTTGAGGGGGAGTTGGAAATTCTGGGATATTTCAAGCATCGAAACCTTGTGAATTTACGTGGCTTCTGCAATTCCCCCCTCGCCAAGCTCCTTATTTACGACTACCTCCCTAATGGAAACCTTGATGAAAAACTCCATGGTGAGTGGTCTCTAGTTTCCTACATAATCAAAAACTGTTGTTTCATCATCACATTCATAAACCATTTGATGGTTCTGGGTAGTCTACTAGTTTGACTTCCTTACTGTTGGATGATTTTTGCAATAGGCTCTTAAATATTGACTTGAGCTGATGAACTGATGAAGAGATTATTGCAGAACTGGAGGTACATGAGGTGCCGTTGAACTGGCAAGCCCGCATCAGAATCGCAATTGGCACAGCTAGAGGCCTGGCTTATTTGCATCATGATTGCTGCCCTCGAATTATTCACCGGGACATTAAATCAAGCAACATTTTACTCGATCAGAACTTAGAGCCACATGTGTCAGACTTTGGATTGGCTAAATTGTTAGAAGAAAATGCATCTCATGTCACCACGATTGTGGCAGGGACCTTTGGATACCTGGCACCTGGTAAATTTCATATTCCATATACTACATCCCCATGCAGAAACTTATGACAATCTTCTTCAGTTGTCAGCAGCTGTTCAAACTTTACTTCTCACTAGCAAGACCAAAACTCCCATATGAATACCAACAAATTGTCACAGATTTTCCATTGTTTGACTTGTTCTTTTGCTGTAAACTATGAGGCAGAGTACCTGCAGAATGGGCGAGCAACAGACAAGGGTGACGTCTACAGTTATGGTGTGGTTTTACTTGAACTCCTTAGTGGCAAGCGTCCCAGTGACACTACTCTGGTGACTAAAGGACTCAATCTTGCTCAATGGGTATGTCCATCCCTGTATTCTTTCACACACACAAACACTGTGGCAAACTGCAAAATCAATGCAGGTAGGAGTTGGTCAAATATCTGGTGTCTTTGCACACAGAGCTTGCTGCGTGATGTTCCTGATATACGATCGTTCTCAAAATCTGCTGATCTGATTGGAGATTTCACATTGTAACAAGTTGTAATCTCACTCTTTGCCAGGTGTTTGGGTTTAAGGCTTATGTTTTGAAATTTGTGAATGATACTTAACACTAGCATCAAGTTTCCATCTGAGTCACTCAGTTTGAAGCATTTGAGAAGGGTGTAGCTCAATAATGGGTTTGATTTTGAATTCAAATTTCTGTAAAGCTGAGAGTAGAGATTCATCAAGACAGAAAACACAGTATTCTTTATGAGGCAATGATGATGCCAGCCAGCACCAGAAAAACTTGGAATTCTTCTAATCTCTTTAAGTGAATTTTCTGTTGTGATGATCACAGGCACATCAATGTGTGGCAGAGAGCAAGCAATCAGATCTGTTTGATCCAAAATGCTCACAGGGTGTACCCAAGGAACAGTTGGAGTCAGTTTTGCAAGTGGCCTGCATGTGCATAAATCCAGTCTTTGATGAGCGCCCGACTATGGATAAAGTTGTGCAGCTATTGGAGGCAGACACAATTTCCCCGAGCCCAAGTGAGCTCAGCAATTTTTTTAGATCCCCTATGTCTGATGATGGAGCAAGAGATCGATAATGCAATAACCTTCTGATTCAGGATCAAATGCCCTTTCCCCGAGCCCAAGTGAGCTCAGCAATTTTTTTAGATCCCCTATCTCTGATGATGGAACAAGAGATCGATCATGCATAACCTTCTGGTTCAGGATCAAACATCCTTTACAGACTCAAAATCATCTCAAGATGTTTTTAAAGTTTAGTCATAACAAAATCTTTGAGCATGGACAGATTTGCTTTAGCAAAAATTGGAATATGCTCAAATCCTTTCAAACTCTTCTCCAGATTTTCTGAAGTATATGGCTTCAAACCATTTATGACATTATCTTGTGTGCCCTAGAAATGCATCTTCTAAGCCTCACTACCTCAATCCCTCCCCCTATCCACCTACATGGGTATGAAAATGCCCATTAGCTTATTACCTTTCCCATTATTTTTCAAATGTAAGGCAAAACCTCTACCTCCTTTACCATTATCTTTATCTCTTTCTCACATTCCTTTGGAAAACTTCCCCTTTCAAAGTGAAGCTAAATGATCATAACATTTTTATTTTTATTTTAAAATTAGAATATTCCATAAAAAGATTTAAATCATCACAAAATTTACATTCATAAAAACTTGTGCTTCATGCCACTTCAAACTACCAATGATGATCAATTGACATAAGGTCAAAATATTTAAAAGCTAGTTAAATAAATTATTTTTTAAAATTTTAATTACTAGACATTGGTAATCAATGATCATATAATATATTTCTAGCATCTATCACCCTTGTTGCATCAAAAGATTTTTTTGGGGGCCTTCCCAATGTCCCTTATGTATTTCTTGGCGGTGTCCTTTGAAATTGTATGCAACTCCCTCAATCCTCAACATCTTGGTGCAACTTATATAACCGAAAAAATAAAAATTTCATGTCCAACCTAGTGTTCCTAGTGTTTCTAGCTTACCTTTTCAATGTCTCTATTATTGCTTGTTGATATTTTGTCATCCCTTGTCAACATTCTTGTCTTTTTATTGTTCATTATCTTTCATCATCCTTGGTGTTGTCTAGGTGTGTTTTATTTGTTAAGCAAGTTTAAGTCATTTCCAAATCAAACATTACACTAATTTGAATTTTGAGTAGGGATGTTTACATTTGAGAACGTTTGCTAGGTCAACATCCCATGTTGGGATATCCTTTTAAGACCTTGGCCTAACAACAATCATAATGATTTAAAGATTCAAGAAATTTTAGAAAAAAAGTCAAATCTTCATTTAATTTTAAAAGAAACCAAAGTTGAAGGGGGAAATATATTCTATTATTCACAAAAAAATAAAAATTCTTACTCATTCCAAGAAAAACGTTATTGAAAGAGGCAAAATAAAATGTCTAACCCCAAGTCATGTGTGGAGGTGATATTGAAAGATTGTTTGTTGTCACCTCCCACTAAAGGTTTTAAGTTGACATTTCATGATTATATGTTTTTATACATTATTTAATTAATAAAAATATTAATGTAAATTCCTCATATTATTCATAATTTTTTATTTAAAAATTTAAAAATCAATAGTTATGTTTTAAATGTCAAATTTTTTAATGTTTTAATTATAATGTAAATTTATATTGATTTATTTGTAAATTTGATTGTCAATACTATTAAAGAATATATGGATGTAGAGTGTGATTTAATGGTTTAAAGTACACCAATACATGTTGTTCTTTTCATATGAAATAACATGTTGAAATTTAAAACATCTAATACAATTGGCAATCATGATTTGTAGGTCAAAAGCTTTAATTATAATTTAAGATTCATCTTTTAAAACACAAATAATGTATTATTTAATAGGCCATTAAGCTTTCTAATGTAATTGTGAATGAAAAGGTGAAACACAAATGCATTTTGATGTATTCAAATCATATACTTTTAAATAATAATGTTCATAAAAGAATCTCAAGGTTTTCAAAACCTCGTGTGATACATAGTGATAAGAGGTTAAGAGATGCATGATTTATAATTAACATGCAATTGATTTAACCAAAATATTAAATATTTGAATAATGAAAAATTTGCAATCAAGAGATAGACTTTGAATGTGTTTCAATTACATAAAAAATGGAATTTAATTTTTTATAATTAAATAAAAGTAAATTTGTTATGATTAACATTAGAAAAATTGTAGAAATGATGTGTAGCTAGGCACCAATCTTGGTATGCTATGTGGTTGAAAAAGTTTTATAGGCAATTTGGTGTTTTAGTGTCATTTTTCACTAATCCTTCTTTGTTTTTGAAGGCACAATGGCTACAACCACATGAGTTGCAAAAGCAAGGGGGGATGCATTATTGTTGCATGTTGTAAAGATCATTGACATGATGGTGTTTTGTGGCAACAATAGGAATTATAAAAACGAAGGGGGAAGCAATGTCATTGCATGTTGCAAAAGTCACTGACCTCATGGTGTTGTGTAACAATAATAATAGAGCACCATCAATGAACGCAACAACACCAACTACAAAAAAGGAAGAAAGGAGGGGGGAGATGATGAGATGATGACCTGCCATCCCCATCACCATTTGCCAATCAAGCTATTTGGACCTCCCAAGTTATAGGAAAGCTTGGCACATTTGGGAGTTCAAAAGCTTCAAAAGAAGTTTGAAATAAAGGGTTCATGAAGGTCCAATCTGGACTTCCTTTTTTTTATTTTTTTGTAATTTATTGAACCTAAAAGTTAAGTTTAATACTAATTTAAACATGCCACATGTCCTTTGTGAAAAAAAGGTCTAAAAGGTCAACAAACAATAGGTTGAAACTAACATGTTTGTTAGTGAACAACTAATGAAATGAAGGTTATTTGTTGACAAACATTCATTTGAGGGGAACATTCAAAAGCATCAAGGTTGTTTGCTAACAAATAACACAAGGTTGATGCAATCTTCGTATCCTGAAATGTGGGAGCACAATTTATTTAATGCCCAAAGTGTGAAAACATGTTCAAATGTTTAGTACCCAAAGCATCAAAATATCACAAGGTGTGGTGGCAAGGGGCTATTTGGACCAATGAACAACCCACCAAGTTTGGAGTTGTTCGTCCATGAATAATTAATCAACAAAAAGAAACTCATTAGTGTCAAATTATTCATTAATGAACAACAACATGATTGTAACCACTTGAGAATTGTTCATCAATAAACAACTATGTGAAAGCAACATTTTTTTGGTGTTAACGTAATTCACCAATGGTGATTTAAAGGTTGTTTGTTAATGAACAACGATTTTGTAATAGCTTTTTGCGAGAGTTCCAAAATTCATAACTTTGGTGTACAAAATCATGTTAGGTGGTCATGATTAACCAGGTGGTCTAAATTAATTATGCATAATTTAATTTAATTTGATTAATCTAGTTTAGTGTGCAATCTAATTATGAACCAATTTTTGTGTGAAAAAGGATTGAATTAATTTGTGGATTGGGTATAAAATATCCCAAATTTTGTGATCTCAAATCTTTTTTTGGTGATTTTCAATGAACTCACATGCAACACACATGAATCCAAGCCCAAAAACATAGAAATGAAAACACAAACACCATGTGTAACAATAATTGCATAAACACATGAACAATTTGGTTTGGATATGGTGTACCATTTAAGGTTTTATTTGTTATGTGTTATTTATGTGATGATAGTGATAGTTGTAGGTGTTGATGTGGTAATGTATGACAATCCAAATGGAATGTCATTTGTGCAATTGAGTTGTAGGAGAGGAAGTCCATGTGTTTGCAAATTTTAAACCCCTTTGGAAACAAAAAAATGGAGGTTTTTTCACAAGCACATGAAAGTGGTGTGCACTAAGTTGATTTTCAATAAATTTTCAACACCAATTGTTTGTGCTAGTAATCATAACCACATGTAACCAAAAGGTGGTAGAGTTTTGCACCATTAATGAACAAATAATCTCACGCCATCAACTTTTCTTTTTATGTAATAGTTTGTTGGAACAAGCCTACAAAATGGGGGGAAATAATACATGTCAACTTTTTGTTTATTGTGTAAAATCCCCTCATCAATGTTGTTGGGTTATGTGCTTGTTTCTTGTCAATACGTTGGTTGGGTTGTAATTTATTTTGAGGAGGTAGAAGGTCTATTAACACTACTAGAATGCTTGGTTTTTCAAATAGTTTAAATTGATTGATTGGTCTTTCTTGACTAGTAAGCATGTACATTTTAATAAGAGGCTAGGTTCTTGAATGACATGTGTATCTTTTGACCAATCAACATGGTTGAATTGAATTATTTGACTATTTGTTAACTTGGACATCTAATCAAATTGGACAAAAAATTGACAACCTTGGTCAAAATGGCATGGAATTTCATTATTATAAGAAAATTTTAAAATCCTAGTCATTAAAACGATTGGGCTTTACAACTAAATGTCCTTCGCAACTAAATGGGTAAAACAACATGGGTTTAACAACTCATTAGTCACTAGTTGCATATGTCTTTCCTGACTAGTATGTAGTTGTAAAGGCCAATTGTAAAACCCAAAATGGGTTGTTGTGAATTAGGAGATGGGTGTCAAGTTCAACTCCTTGTTTAATATTTTATATAAAATGTTGGATCAATTAATGGTGTTACTGTGTTGGTTGGATTTTCTAGCACATTACCTTGGGGTTTAAGGCCATTAAAGGGAAACTTGAATGCAAATGATGTCCAACCTCCACTTGAAGAGATGACATGGGACCACCCATCCCATGCACATGTTGCCTTGTCCACATGTCATTCACCACTAATGTGGATAACTTTGGATCAATTGTAAAAGGCAACGAATTGGTGTGTGCCATAAACATGACAAAATTTTAAATTTACCACCTATAACCATATAACAAAAATGACATTATTGCCATTGGATGGCTCACCATGATTTACTTTGCTACATGCCACACCTATTTTATGGCAACCTTATGAAAAAGGTGCATGTTTATTGGACTTGTGTGGAGGCATAAACATTGGTTTGATTATGGTGTTTCAATCATATATATGTGTTCACAAATACCTATATGTGGACCCCAACACCATAGCCCAAAAGGTTTCCATGCACCATGTTAGGATGTTGTTGAACCAATACACAAAATTATTACTAGACATAGTTTTACATGGATATTTGGGGGCCTTACCTCATGACATTAGATTATTGGGGGCACAAGATTTGGATGATGTTGTGCCAATGGATATGGTGATAGTTAGATGGCTAATTAAGGCCATTTTCTAATAGGCATAAGTGATGGTTTGCTTCATCCACAATCAAGATTTTTTTGGGAGATATTACAAGTGTTGTTACATTTACAATACATTCAAGAACAACCATCAATCTACCTTTTGGAAAATGTTCCTCCATTAAGTGATTCATGCCCACAATTTTTGGTGGGATGGCAAAAAGTCCATGTTTGGTTGGGTAAACCAATTTTAATGGACACTACATCAAAAGGATCTCATGCACATTGATTATGTTGGTCATGGACCAATTTAACATCACTTGATTTGTTGCAATGAACATATCATTTGGTGCCACAATGTAAAGGTCTTACTATGGGTGCCATTTTGGATTCAAGATGCACACCACAAGTAGTGTGGCATGATGATCAGCCACCTTTTATTATTGTCAACAAGGTGGGTCAACCACATGTAGTCTTGCCCACAATCATGAACTTTCCAAGTTCATAGGTTTTCCATGATCATGGTCTTGACATGATTTGGGATTCAAGATATTCTTGTTGGGTGGAACCAGTCATGTTGATGAATAGGAACATGCTATGGGGTTCCATACCCACATTACCCAATTTTTTGGCCTATGAGAAGCCATTAAATGTCAAATCCTTGGTCAAATCATGGACTTGAATTGTCTCACTTGGATTATTAACCTAGGATTGGCCAAACAACATCAATCATTCAATTCCAACCCACCCATGACCCAATATTTCACTCTTGCATTTCATCATGGGATGGGCACATTCATGTAAAGGAGGCAATATGATGTTCAAGTTAGAGTGATTTTAAATAGGCCAAATACCCATGGCGACATTAAGATTTTACATGAAGGGAAAAAATGATGGATGTTATGAGGGCTCAACATTGGAGTGAGGGGAATACCGGTCATCAAATGCATTTTTGGCGTCCAAGGTTTTGGATTTGTTTAAAGAAGTTAAATATATTTTAAATGCAAATGGAATGGGGCTTTATATGGGGATCCTCCCAAATCAGCAATGTAACATGTATAGGTTGTAGCCTCAACCTTGGGCATTAGGGGTTAATCACCATTCAAGCCCAAGGCACTCGACATAACTATGGACACATGGGATAGGAGTTGAGGCATGCAAAATGCAACAATTATTGCAACATTATGTTCATTGTTTTTATTATTACAAATCATGTTCGAGGTGACTAATTTGTCATTTTTTAGTAATAGACATGTACATGTTGACTAAAGGCCAAGGGTTTAAATGAGACGTGTATTTTTTTATTAATCAACTTGACCATAATTGTCACAACCCTAGCCTTGGGCTCACGACCAAGCAAGGGCTTGTGAAGGTGCGGGCCAAGTGTGAAGGCCGGGAGTCACATTTCATGCTCCTAAGAGTGTGGGAGGGTGTGAGAAAATGAACTTCCACATTCCCATTTTGGGAATCCAATTCCCAATGGACTCCCAAATCTTCAGAAAGTTATTTCAGGGGTCAAAACCCATTGGATCAAGGAGTTCCTTATATCATTGAAAAATCTCTTAGAACATAAATGTCTAAAATGGGCTTGCATGACCCATTTGGACACTTAAAACACAAGTTATGGCCAAAAGAAGGGCCAGGAATCAAATTGACAATTTGATTCTCGACCATTAAAAGTTGGGAATCGCCCCGATTTCCTTGTGTGTAGGTGTCATGCCACATATCGTTGGAAAACTCTTAATAGGGCTACAACTTTGCTTCAAACCTCATCTCAATCGAAACTCTGCACATAGAGTTACACGAGTCCCAATTGTGGGAATTTCAAGAATCTCACTTGGGAATCCCAGGATAAAATGACATTTGGGTGTTGGTCCTATGGCTAGGCATAGAATATACTAAAAGGGGGAAGGTGGTGGCTTCCCCAAGTTTAGGCCGTGTTGAGTCTTGTGAATTCATGTTTGCTTGTGGCTCGTCCGTGCACCAAAATGCTACAACTACGCACTAACCAACTTGTTGTTTGGTTTATGTAAGTCCGTGTGAATAATTGAACTTGCTTGTCAATCTTCCTAATCCCATCTGAGAACTCCAGCACACCCTTCTTCCCCCGAAGTGCTACGAGCCATGGAGCATGCCCCAACTCCTTATCCTTCCATTGTCTTCACCTTTGGACTCGCAATTGAGTCCATTAAGGAGCTTGGGGGTGCTTCAATAATGTATTATTTGATTAAATACATTTAGTCAAATTGTACACCTTTAGTCAAAATGGCCAATGTTTTTTAATCAAATGCGACATGGTTTGTTACCTTATATATGTACCTCCAACTTATTAACCCACCTATTTATTTAAACAACCACTTACCTACCTATTACCCTTTCACCCACTTGCCCACCTACTATTTAACTACCTACTTACCTATCTACCTATTCATTTTCATTTACTTATCTATTTGAGTGAAAACGTAATGGAAGGTACAATTTTTGGATGTACTTGTAGTATGAAAAAGGCATTAATACCACTATGATTTTACTTTCAAATTGAATAATTAAGATGTTAAAAACATGTGCTAATGCTTAACCTTATTCATTACCATATTGACATGGATTTCCAATGAAATTTGCATTGATTTACTTAAATGAGTATTCAATTTGGAGCTTTCAACCAAGTTTATTAAAAAAAAAATTGAATTATCAAATTGTCCTTTATACTTATGCACTTAACTTCAATGAATCCAACATTTTTTTTTGCATGATTTTTAAAATCATGACCTAAAACATGTCAAATTTTGAACTAATTTGGTGTAAATGTCAAAACACATGAGTTTTTTGAAGAAATTAGTCCCTTACACTTCTAAATTGAAAATATTCATTTCAAATAATTGATCTAAATTTTTCAAAAATCCAACAACATACTTCTCTCAAGGATAGTTGTAAGAACATTTCATAGTCAAACATTTAATTCAAAATATCAAAATTTTATGTATTCTTTTCAATGGAAATTAAATTTTTTTAATGAATTATTGTAAATTACTATGATATTACAAAAAACCAACTTTTTTCTATTTGGATATATATGGATGTCTTAAATGGTGAAAATTTTTCATTTTTTGAAAAATGAAAGTTTGTTGATACTAACGCCATGTTTGCATTAAGTTAGGCATAGCTTTAACCATTATGTTTACCCAAAGTTTAGCTAAATTGTAGTCATTATGTTTAGTTAAAATTTAGCATGTAGGCTTTGTGCATTAGTTGTAGCTACTATGTTTAACAATTAGATTTGGTCACAAGGTTTAACCTAAATGGAGCGATTAGATTTGGCCACTAGGTTTAGTCTACATTTAGTCATTAAGTATAACCACTAGGTATAACCTAGGTGTAGCCACTATGTTTAACCATTATGTTTAACCGAGGTTTAGTCAATATGTTTATCCATTAGATTTAGCCAATATGTTTAGCTTAAGTTTAATTGTTATGTTTAGCTTAAGTTTAGTCATTGTGTTTAGCTATTAGGTTTATCAACAAAGTTTAACCACTAGATTTAATCATCAAGTTTAATCAATGTTGAGGCACTAAATTAAGGACAGAGGTTTAGCCATTTGATTTAACCATTAGGTTTAGCCTAATTTTAGTTACTAGGTGTCACCTAGGTTTAACTACCATGTTTATTGATGTGAAATAAACACGTGAAAAAAAAAACTTAAAAAAAAGTTGAACATTTTCAATGGTGTAGTTATTGGTAAATAATTTGTTTATCATTATGAAGGTTTGAGGTTCAATTCTTTATACTTGTAATGTATGTGCTTAGAGGGCTAAAATAAGTAGGGTAATTTGGTGAGGTTCGTTAAGGTTAGGTTAGGTAGCCTAACCTAGCCTAACACCTACTTACCTAAGTGCCTTTTTTTACCTATTTAGACTTATTTACTACATGCCCACCTACTTACCTACCTACTTATTAGTTTTAAAAATAATAATTCAGAAAATGATTTAAATTTAGGTATGAATTTTGATTGAGTGAAATGGTCCATTATCTACTAATAAAATAGTTAATTACAATATTAGTCAAAATAGTAATGTCCAAATTGACTACCTAGTCATGTCTACATCTAAATCAACTTGTCAAAATTAATGGGGTGGTATTCTTCACTCATATCATTTTGGGTTTTTAAAAACTAAAAAACCTAGTAAAAAAACATGAATTGTAATAGTGTTTACTTTTAACTTTAAAGGGTTGGGCAAACTTAAAGGACAAAAGGTACTTTTGGAGGTAAGGTTGGTGGAGTTTTCCAAAGGGAATATGCATTAACCATAATTATGCCTACCAAGAAAGACATTTTTGGCAATTGAAATAAATGTTGGACACATAGAGATTATAGACTTGTTAGTAAGAGAATAAAATCTAATAGATATGCCAGTGCCATTGTTAAAAGATATTGTTATTTTATTGGCTAGGCCAAGGTGTTTAACACTTTGGGTTTATGATTTGGACATCACCAATTAACTTTCTTTGAAGGTGACAAAATGAAGACTACATTTTGGGGCATTAACAAAAACAAGAAGGAATGTTTTTATTAGTGGAAGTTTTTATCTTTTGGGTTGAAAAATGTAACTACAAAATTCCAAAGAGTGATGGATCAATTTCTTATAGGCTTGGATTGTGCCAAGTGTTACATTGATAACATCATTGTGTTTAGTTCCACCATGGAAAAGCATGGTCATCACTTACAAGACATGTTTGTTTGAACACTTGGGGGCACATGGGTTGAAATTACACTTGGGAAAGTGCAAGCATGTATTTGGGCCACATGATTCATCCAAGAGGCTTGGGATCCAAAAGGTCAAGGTGGATGCGATTTCCAAGGGTTCGATACCAACTAATTTTAGTCAGTTCAGGGCATTTTTGAGGTTAACAAACTATTACGAACATTTTGTCAAAAGGCTTAATCAAATTGCCAAACCTTTGATCTAATTCATCAAGATTGATGAAAAGTTCATTTGAGGGGATGCATAAGAATAAGTTTTCCAAGAATTAAAAGCTAGGCTTAGTTTTCCACCCATATTGAGGAGACCATTTTAGGTTGTCTTTTCCAATTACATATAATTTGGATTGCTTTGGGATTTGGAACAATCCTTTCATAACTTGATGAAGAAAACCAAAAGTTTCTGGTGACTTATGTAATTAGTTAGTCCAAAAACCAAAGAAAGGCGAAATACAATTTGTATGAAGGGGAATGTTTGGTAATTGTTGGGCTCATGGCCACAATTTAGTGTTATTTGTTTGGTAACACATTCATATTGGTGACTAATCACCAACGATTAAAATGGCTCATGGAGTTTGACTAACTCACTTGGAAGTTAACAATATTGGTTTTCATTTTTCAATGGTATGATCTTGATGTCAAACATTAGATTGGAGCATTCAACAAGGATGCAAATGGGTTGATTGGGAACCCAAGTTTTAGTGAGTTGGATACCACTAAGCACGTTGGCATGGGGAAATAGATTTGGAGATAGTGCCTAGTTGGCATGTTGTTCACTCCTTTGCATTTTGGCAAATGGTTTGCAAGAGGTATCATGTCAAGCTCAAATGGATTCTTTAAGTATTTATAGGAATCTTATATATAAATTCAGGTAGTTTGTTCGTCCGTCCGTGACGGAGTTCGGGTGTGCACGTCCGGCCGATCGGGCCTAGCCCGGCAAAAACGGGAGAGGGGCTGACTGGTTGTGACGGTGGCCAGCACGGGCGGGCTGGGCACGGGAAAGTCCCTGCAGGTCCGTCGAAGCCGGACGGATAGTACAATTTCGGCCAATGGGGAGGCCCAAGGTGCCTTGCTTTTATTCCTTTTAAGTTTGGGGGGGCGGGAAGGATTTTTTTTCCATTTTTCCCTGTTTCCCAATGTGTTCTCATGGTGTTCCCTCTAAGTTCCTAATGGGTTCCCAATATGTTTCCCAAGTTCACAATGCGTTCCTCAACATGTCATGCATATAAGCACCTCACTTTTATCCCATATGCTTTGGCAAATGTTGTGGAGGATGAAGGGGACTTCACAGTGGCCAAAGGTCACGGGCACCCACTAGTTCAAAGGTAGAACTTGATAACACTGGACATGTTGACATTTTTGGAGATGCTTGACTATTGACTTACTTGTAAAATGGGGAATCGGATGTTGGATTAACATTGAAGGAAAATAATTGGGTCTTTGAAGGGTCAAAATATATCATGAAGAAAGACACACCTTTTCAAGATATATGGGCTAGATGGGCATGTACATGTGGTATCACATTTATAATTGCAAGAAATCATTGTGAGACATGCCCATGAGGAGTTGGGTCATATTGGGGTATGTTAGACCTATCATTGCTTCAAATGTTGATGGAGAGGCATGTAATTGGAGGTTCAACAATTGGTTTCATGGTGCATGGTGTGTGATTAGGTTTATGCATCATGTAATGCAATCATTTCACATTTATAACTTCTAATAATCATGGGGCTTGGGTATCATTGGAGGTTAGATTTTGTTGGGCCATTAAACCTAATTATTTGTCACAACCAATATGTGTTGGTTATGATTAAACATCTTTCCAAGTGGATTGAGTTGGTTCCATTCCATGAAAAAAATAATGAAAATGTTGCTTATGCATTTTTGGTTTAGGTTTCAAAATATTTAATGCTCCAACAAAAATGTTCATAAATCAAAACACAAACTTCCAAGGAGAATTTTATGAAATTGTGTGAACAAACTTTGATTGACCATATGATTACTTCTCATGATCATCATGAGGTTGATGGCTTAGTTTAAAAAGTGGTACAAGCAATGGAAAAAAATTTACAGAAATATTAATTATAGAAATGGCATATGTTTGATTGGGACATATAGTTGCCATGGTTGGCCATGGGATACCAATTTAGTAAGCAAGTGTCCTTTGTGTCATTCCCTTTTACTTTTTTGCTTTGTGGGTGTCAACCCCAATCGGCATCCACTGTAGGGATGTGGCCAATGTGGTTAATCCTTGATGATCTCAATGTATGGGTTCAAGTTTATGATCCATTACATGAAGTCTTGTTCCAAAGAGTCATGCCCATGGCAATGGAAAACTTGACCATTGCACAACACTAAAATACCTTTTGATATGCCACCATTTGTGGAAGTGGGCATCAACCAACGGTTCAAAGGTTTGAACCTAGAGATTGTGTTTATTTGTAATAGATGTCACTTACCACATTGGATGTCATAGCCATTTGTGTTATTTTACATGTGAAAAAGATTTTACTTTTTACATTTTTGTTATTATAAGGTTGAAATGGTTAAATATGGAAAAACCATGTGTGGAATTGTGCACCATGCCACCTTCCACATGTGAATGGCAAAGTGCATCCAATCATTGGCCATAGTTCCAATAGGTTTGCAATGCATGTTATGTGGAAAATCACAAGGTGTAGCAACCGTATTGGTTTCTGGCCATTACTTTAGAGGATGCCATATAGGTTAGTTTACGTCACCATTTGTGTAGGTTCTAGTAGGAGATTGGGTGGTGTCCACAATGCACCAAATATATTTGTTTTGTTGTTTTGTGTTAGGCTTCAATACTAGGACATAGACATGTTGATTTGGTTAGTGTATGATTCAAAGAAGGTTGTAATTTGGTTAAACATAATACATTACAACTAGGAGATTAATGTTAGGGCTCACATTGCACTCAACCTACTATTAATTTTGGTAGTGTTGGGTGTTAATTTTATAATGCTTAACAACTACATATTCAAATTGTTTTATCTTTTGCTCATTTTGGTTAAATAATTTGACTAATATGTAGGCTTTTAATGTTTTGGAATTTTTTTTTTCTCTTTGGAAAATGAATACCCATGTCATTTAAAACATGCTTGTAAAGGTATAAATGACCATATGACTTGTGCTAATGTAGTAGTGATGTGATGCATAAAATTTAATCAAATTATCAAAATACATATCAAAATATTTTTTTTATCGAAAATCAATAAATAACTAAAAATTGAGGAACATAATATAGATATATAGATATATATTTGGTCCATTAATTTTTTCAATTGTTTCTTTTCACACAACGTACACATAATGAAATGAACATCACTTATTGTGTAACATCTTAAATCACAATGGAAAAAAAAGTGGATATTTAAACATGACAAAACATGCTCCATCAAAAACAACAATTTTATATAATCTTAATATTTTAAATTTTATGCACATTTTTCATTCTTGTTTTGTGTTTGAAACACATTTTCATTGACGCATTATCAAATTCATAATGTGCTTTCACATTTGTTCCCTCTTGCCCTTTGTGCATATAACTCCCACATAAATATTTACATAATTGCAAAAAATAAAGATAGATCTATAAAATATATTATTTATGACAGGAAAATAAGAAAAAAAAGACTCCATCATGGTCATTTTCACATCTTGCATTGACATATGTTCCCTTGTTGACAATCTCTTGAGCAATGCCAACTATGCACATGAAGCCTAATTAGACAACACACATATATATCAATTATGTGCCATGTTGAAGTAATGTTGATATAAATGAATTCCAATTCAAAATTAATAATTCCAAAATGATTCAGTTGAATGAATTCAGATTCAATTAAAAACAAATGGGATGTAAATTGGTGAAAAAAGCATTCAGAATCTTCTTACGACTGCAGTCCTGAAAAAATATATTTTAGACAACACAAATTCAAAAACACCTTTTGATGCGTCTTCAACTGATAATGAACTGATAATGGGCTAAACAAATTTTAATTTGAAATTGTTCAGTCTACAACTTATGGAATGTTAAGTTATCCTACCAAAAACAGCTCTGATGAATCCTCTCAAATTGGAATAAAGCAGACGTGCACATTAACTTACCTTTTCCCTTTCCAACTATCTCTCCACAACACACTTTAGTAACATTACTACTTAATTATAGAAATTTGAAATTTGAAATTGACCCTACATAACTTTGGATTAACCCAGAGGTTTTTTTTCCTTTTCTTTGGGTTCTATTCCTTCCATCTCATTACCCTGCATATTACCCTAAACCCTAAACCCACATGATACTTACCAGATAAAACCACACATTACCACATCCATCAAAGCTGGCCTGTGCATGTTAGTTGGTGCCTTCATGATAGTGTGTTTATATACAGTTTGTGTGGATACAGAATTGTGAAAGCACCAACTCAAATGCACCAATACACTGTCAGAATATCTTTTTGAAATCAACTATGCTATTCACCTTTGTAAAAATTGAAAGACATCTCAACATCAATTCAGGAGGTAACATGAGAATGAGTGTGATCATAACCTTAAAAGAGTTATAAACAATGTGTGCAAGCATCAACTCCATCACAAATTGCAATAATGAGCTTCAATGTGTACCCACTGATTTCAACAGCTTCCAACAGTGCGTGCATTATAAGTTTACAATGATCTGCGCACTATTCCAGGCAAACTACAGAGCAAAATCTGGGTGCAGAGTTTCCAATAGCAGCAGGAAAGATTCAGTCATGATGTTGGCTTGCACAAAAGTCACATCATCTTCATCCAAGCTGCAACGAGCTTGTGTGGGTCAACTCCATTTCATTTAAAGCTGGGTTAAGGACCAAAATGGAGACTAGTGCATGATTTGACAAGCAACAACCATGCATGGGTTCAACACACACCCTACACACCAAATCATTCTCCACAGAAGTTCAACTTTGCTATGTTCCAAATCAGCATGTATGCTGAGTTGATGTCATTACTGTACAGACTCCCATATCACGACAATGAGCAACTAGACAAAATCTTGCAGATTTTTGGGTGGTTCTTTCAATTCTAAAAGGCATTATTAGGTCTAGCATATTCGTATTCCAAGGATCCCATCAACACACAATTGGTGCTAGCACTTCTTTCCTTCAAAAGGACCTAGACTCAGTATCACTGCTTGTTACACTAGTCTTCTCATGTGAGTCACAGATGGTAGAGTCCTCTACTGTACACTCAAGCCCTTGCTGCACCTGACAACCCACAACTACATGAGTCTTGTCATAGTTGCTCACACCACCAAACATCACCGGAATGCTCTTACAGCATCTGCAATCACTGAACTAATGGAGTAATCTATGGGATACTACATAAAAAATCCACATGCAGAGGTGTTTTGTTACCAAGTATTTAGCACAGGTCTTGCTATCCACAGAAAACCTATCATAAAAAGTTACACATACCTGCTGCCAGTTTTGTATGATATGCTATCCAGTCAACAAATCGTTGGTAGTCAACTGAATCAGGAGCCACTTTGGTGTAATTGATCATTGCAGACACCATCCTGTGGAGCTTGAAAAGATTTCTTGATGCACCCTTCAAACTGAGCTCCAACCTTGAGAGTGTCTCCATCAGGTAGCCCAGCTCTGGCATTGCCTGTACTGATGATACACTTCCAGACCACACACCTGCTGCAGACCTCACCCTGTTCCTGTTCTGTTGTTTTGCAATGACTGTTGTGATGTGCCAAATGACAGCAAGTAATTTGAACAACACTTCTGAGTCATAATTGCACAAGCACCTGTACAGAACATGCTCTAGTACTTGACCTGCAATACATGTGCAATTGACTGTAAGCTGCCACTCTTGGAAAACAGGAGGATGAAGAGGAGCATGTGAACAAGACAGTTCACAAATAGTAAGAAGAAACAAGATCCAGTATGAAATATCAGTCCTCCTCTATCAGCAGAATAACGAGGAAAACAAGATAAAGAGATATAATCAATATATAATCTTCACACATGATCCATATCCTTGAACCACAAACTTACTAGCAAAAAATAAAAATAAATGGAAGATATAGAGGATTAAAAACTTACCATTCCGAGTGAATTGCATCAGCCTCAGCTGACCAGAGCGAATTGCGCACGCAGTATGCATTGTACAATTGCAGAGCTTGCACTGCAGTCTCCTAACAAGTATTTGGTCTAGAGGCCAAACTGCAGTCTGTAGCATATAAAATTTGGAATGTCAAGAAGCATTGCAAACAGGCCAAAACAGAATTCTCACAAACCACAGATAGGGAGACACAAGATTACACACATTCACAAGAGACAACAGATGAGGAGGCTGTGAAACAATGTACTTACAAACTAGATATCAGCCTTTCAGAAAACCAAGTCCAAAGGCCATGCTAGATAAATCCTCAGAAACTGGAAATAGCTCTGACCTACCTACTGACTCCATTAGCTGCGAGGCCTTGTGAAGATAGGTGCACAAGACAGTATTAGTACTTAGTCATGACTTCCCGACAAGGTGGTGATAATGACCCCTGATCTTAACTCACAAGAGGAAATATCGTGATCAATTACCAGAAATCATAAGCTGCACAGTCAAACACCTTATCATCTCTCAATGTGTACCATGAATTACTTGTCAATATTAAACCTGAGCAGTCTTACTACTCAGTAGAAACAGGATCAGTGAATACTTCCTTCAGACAAGAAACCTGGTGGCAAAGAGAATCAGCTTTGTCTAGAAAAAAGAGGAAAAAATGAAGAATGAATGCCAAACAGAGGCCAACTTTTGAAGACACCTCACCTTACAACAGACATAGGTGTTGACAATGTTGGCAGGAAGAAATGTTGACTGGTTGTGGACCTGCTGAGGCAGAGGTAGTGTGCCACACTCTCTTTCATTGTTTGTGGTAATTACAGCTCCTAGAGTAGCTGGAGGAGGTTCAAATCGCACATTGCCTGGAACAAAAGGGGTACCACCTGGCACACAGACCTGTATATTTAATGGAGTTGTACAAGGAGCAATCTCATGTGTGTTGGCCTGCTTGCAGACTTGTACTTGACGAGAAGCTTTAGCTTGTAGGCTGGCATGTGTATCTGGTAGTACCGCATCAAAAGCTTCAGTTTGCCTAATGGTTTGGACAGTTGTTGATGTAGTAAGATAAGGCCTGTTTCCCATGCTGGCCTTTGCATTTCCTGGAGAGTGCACACTGGCTTGTGTGATTGTTGTTGTAGAAGGCTGAGCTTTAGCTTGGATGCTGCACTGTCCATGGTTTATTGTAGGAGGAGGGAGTGTAGAATCTGAAGTACAAGGTCTCCAGACTTGTGGAACAGCCTCTGGCTTCAGAATTGATGCAGTCCCTGCAATCTGTGGCTGATTGACCACCTGCAACATTAAAAGCCCAGAAACCATGTCAGGATGTTTTTGGATAGAGGTGGATTAGCAGACATGCTCCAACATGAGTATACGCAGAAAATGGACATTCAAAACAATACCTGGAGCAATCCACTGAGGGAAGCAAACTTCTTCAGTTCCCTTCTGCAGTGTGAGATGGCTCTGCATGCTGCCTCTGCTTCTTCTAGAGTCTTATAGAGACCAATAGGAATTGACTCATACTTGCTTGTCCTTTGCCCAGAACGAGATCGCAGGATAACCTTACTACCATTAGTGTCACTATCAATATGTGATACTGATGATGAAAAAAACACAAGCATATCAGCACCAGCAATGCTGTCCATACTCTCTGCAATGTCATCAATGCTGCAAAATATAGTTTGGAGCAAGGTTCTGCGTGCCTGGTATGCAGCCTCTGTTTCTTTCATGGTTGCAAAGCCTGTCATTCTGATGGAATCAAGAAAAGTTCGTATCTTGATAAGGTCTAAGGAGGGAGGAGTTTCCAGTCTAGTTGCATTAGAGGCACTGACATCTTTCAGCACTGCATCACATTCACTAGACATGGACGATACTACAGGTTTTGTGGCATCAGCAATGCTCTCACTATTTGAACAAGCAAACATCAACCCAGATTCATCTGGTTGAGGCTTACCAGTCCTATTGGCCACAGAGACTAAGCTTTCTTCTTCTACAGTCCAAACAGATGTCTGCCTCTCAGCTGTTTCATTGCATCTCAGTTGTGAACTTCCCTCTGGACCAGTGTGAGTTCCCTGTGCAACTGGTGAGGGTTCTAAGACTATGGTGACATCAATACTTGAGTTTGCAGCATCAAGATCAAATTGTGCTGCAGTAGCACACAGACCAATAGTCTCTTTGTGCTTTGAATCCTCTCTCCTGCAGACATAATAATCAGGCAAACATTACACCCCATGTGGTCTATAGTTAAGCTTAATTTTTTCGTGACCAACAGAGCTACACTTAATTTCAATTACAGCCCTAAATATTGCTTGTCTATCTTCATACCTGGTGCTGGTGCAATTCAACAAGTGGGTGAAGGAAAATGATTTTTCAATGTCTGGAGCCAAGCTCTTAGTATAGATGGACAAGGGAATACAAAAACAGAAAACATCAACACTACAGTTCCACTTATTAATATGCAGGCAAATTAGCTCCTGAAGAAGTGCTGCTAGTATCCAATTCTATGTTGTGAACATAAATTTTTTCCAATTCCTATAAAACATCATATATTCTAGATTGATTCCCTTTGCAGTATAGACATTTTCCTTCTTGCACAGGGCATATCCTGTTAGACTGATATCCCATAACATAAAATTCTTCTTATACACATTCCTTATGTATGATATAAATGCTCGTTTGTTATCAAACCATTTTGCAGATCTTCAAGCTAAGGCTCAAACATCACAAATCATCAGATATGAGCAAAGATTCACAGTACTCCTAGGACTGGCCTCACCCCAGTTCAAACATGAGCTTCTGTCACTTCTCCCTAATTTCAGAGATCTATCATGCTTCTGTTGTTCCCTGCAGACAACAGCTCGTCATACCCTAAACTCCTCAGTTTGTCTACACCAGCTGGGTGCTCCCCAAATCAAGAACAAGATAGAGCAGGAAGTATGACATCGATGAGGAATAGAAGAACAAGCAGTATAGATAGAAAAACCAGACACACCTGGAGGGATCCAAGTTTGTGACTGGTCCTGAAGGGAAATCTGTTCCTGCTATAGGGAAAGGTGGATGTCCAGCTGCACTCTCATATGCAAAACCAGCTTCTGCTAGTGAGGCATAATTGCCTATTGACACAGCTTCTCCCTGTGAGTATGTTTTCACAGACCCAACACCATTTGGCTGCAATTTGATGCCAGGACATTGCAAACTGTCTCCCTTGCTTTGCTCTCCTGCACTGGCCACAGGCTCTACAAATTCAGCTTTGAGTTCCCCAAATCCTGTCCATGTATGCAAGCAGTACATGAGAATGTAATGATTCATTTTCAGTTGACTTGAACTCTGTTCACAAAAAGGCAATTAGCTGCTGCTGGTACAAAACAAATAGAATCGATGACATACAGGTATAGTTCACCATTAAGGTTATCAATCCAACTTCTTTTTCATGTTGTGCAATTCCAACACAGAAGGCTCTTACCATGTCTAGATGCATCAGCACCCATATACAAGTCAGTAATATCAAATTCAGTTTGCCTCTGCTGCTTCAGCTGTCCCCCTGTGTCAGAATTCTCCTGCTTTTGTGCAGTAGCTTCAGAGGCATTGGGTTGACAGGATAGCAGTTCCAACAACTCCAATTCTGCTTCTTGAATGGACTCTTCCTTTGACTGTCCTTGGATGATCTTGTTGGACCTCATCATATGACACTCAATTTTAAATGCTGGTTTTACAAAAGCCAAGTCTGCAGTATGCTCTTGGTCACTTGATTGGACTGCATGATTAAGCTGCACAGGAGCTAAATCTATAGAGCTCTCTTGATCTCGAACAACTCCAACAGCTTCACAAGACCTTGCACCAGTGCTTTCGTACTTCTGTGTAACCCCTTCTACTCTCCATACAAGGTCCTTCTGTTTTCCCCCAAATTTTCGTCTCAAAATTTTTCTCATGGATTGGACTCGCACCGACAGTCGCTCCAAGTCATAAAGCTCCTCAGGGAAGTCAATCAAAGAGAACTTTCTGATTGCAGCTGCACCTGCTTCCGCTAGTCCCTCACTGTGTGCTACTGCAATAACATAACAAGGCTCATGGTTCTCTTACAATAAATAATAGTGATCAAGATCAGAGTTCAGGACTACTTTAAAATCTCCTCACAACCAACACATCAGTATGTGCTTTGGACCAGTAAACTGACATGCGTAATGTGATGCTTAAAACTGTATATGCCACTTCTAATCAAAGTTAAGCTTCATGATGGCACTTACTGGTCAAATTAGTCTTCTCATCAGCAACTTGTGCTTGCTCTCCTTCAGACACAACCATGACTCGTACTGGTCTTTCTTTTCCATCCTGCAGTGCAAATATTTGAATTCCCTGAGAACACAGTTTTCACAAGGTGGGCAAGGCTCTAACTGTACTGAGAAGTTATCAATTAGACCAATTCGCCCACCTCCAAGGTGGTACTTATACTGCTCTCTTCTGCTTTCACATCCTTGCACAGATCCAGAGCATCAGCCCCCTCATTGCACATCTGTCCCTCTTGGTGTTGACAATCTTCCTCCCTTGGTGACCCTGATAAAAGTGTAAAATTGCTCTCTTTCCCTTCCAGTGCAACCTTCTCATTATGAGCTTCACTGGACTGCCACATGAGCAGAATAAGTAATCATCAGAAAACATTTCGTCTGGCAAACTTTACAATCACTGTTCTGCACAGAGAATTAAAGAGAACATCAAATACAACCAGAGCTAATAGCTGTACCTCAACTAGAATGTCCTGAACAGGATCTGCTTCTCCACTGTTTTCTGGAATTATCTTCTCCTCTTCGGATACCATGCTGCTGTCTCCTGATCGAGGATGCCCATCGCTTTCCCAGATTTTCCCTGTGTCCCATACCTCCTCGTGTTGTGGGGTTGATGGGGCACTGAACATTTTTGTGTTTAATGCAATGAGCTCATTAGCTTGCTCCAAATTTTGCCTTATCTCAGGGTCCTCAGAAGACTTTCCATTCTGCTCTCTGAGATTAGGGGTCCATGTCCTGCACAATTGTTTCTTTCCACAAACTATGTTATCCTCGCAAACTGCTCGTTTCCTTTTTCTCTGGATTTTTTCCTTTGTGGCATTCCCAGTAGATATTCCTGTGGTTTCTCTTCTTTTCCTGACTCTGTACCTCCTTTTTGCCCTTGGCTGTATAGCATCCATGGATTTTGTTACTGACTCAACAGATATGTTCAGTTCTCCTGTGGTCTGTCTTTTTTTCTTGACTCTGTACCTCCTTTTTGCACTTGGTTGTACAGCATGCATGGACTGTTTTGCTGGCTCAACAGCTATGTTCAGTTCTCCAGTGGGTCCACTGCAGCTACACCTCTCCCTGCTAGCTTCCCCTATAACAGAACCTTCAGTGGTGGGTCCTTGGGCTGGTTGATCACACCTCTGACTTTCCAGGCTTACATCCTCTTTTGCAGAATCTAGACACAGATTGAATCATAGTAAGAATATGTGATTTCTTCAGGATTGTGACCAGATGACCCAGCACAAAATATGAGAAAGCCAGAATAAATAGTGACCAATGCAAAGATACCCTTAATGCCTGCCAATTCAAAGCTCTAAAAGTGTAAGTACCTTGAGAATGTGCAGCTGCCATTGCAACAATTAGTGAAGCTCCTGAGGATTTATCCATCAACTGCACGTGTGGCTGACCACACCGAGGGTTTACTGATCTTCCTCTGTGAACCTGACAAACAAACAGGTCCAACTCAAATGTGTCAGCACACGACAAGTACCTCTATGGTATGAATTTTGCACAAGATACTAGAAAAAAAAGTACGAACAATCATGGACCAAGAATGCAAGGCATCAGGATAGATCACATTACATCCTCTGCCAAAAGAGGCTTCACTGCTATCCAGTCAGATTCCATAGTCCACTCTAAGGCTGGGCGAAGATCCTTTGGATGTGCCCAATATCTCTTTCCTTCCCCTTGTGGTGGATTTAGCAAGGCTATCTGCACAGCCCCACACAGCACTCCAAACCATTAGAGACAATGTCCATTTGATTCACCTCCCACCTGGTTTATAAGATATGTATCTCCACTTGCAGCTGTTCATGATAATGAAAGGTGTGCTTCATCAAAATTTGTGTTTTTCAGCATTGATTCAAGAGTAGAGATCACAGAATTTCAGGCCATTATTAAAAGCATCATCTCAACTAGCAGTTGTGAGTTCTCTCACCTGAACTTTGTTGTTAGCTGTATTCATGCTCAGAATCCGACCAGTCCAGAAACAGGAATCATGCCACCAATCAACCATGTCACCAACCCTGTATTCCTTGTTGAAAACAATCACAAGCCCAGGTTCCTTCCATTCCTGGTACTCAATCTCGTCCAGTGTCAGAGGCATTGGAGGGCGAATCATCCATCTGATATTCTTCCTATTAGCAAGTCCAGAAACTGGATCTGGTTCACAGGCACTCGTCCAAGTACAATCTGCAAACACATAAAAATGTTCTCAGAGAGTCTTCTCCACCAACAACAAGACTACTACTCCCCAGACAGCATGACACCAAAGAACACCACTTTACTATATACACTAAAACTTTGATGCTTATTGGAGCTAGAATGACTGAGCACCCGCCCTATACTGTAGGTGCCTCCTTGCATTTCACTACAATTAAATACATTGGGTTCACATCCCTTTCCTTGACAAAAAAACCTGCAAATGTAAAGGAAGGCCACTTAAGCTGCATGCCATATACTTACTCTCTTCAGTGAAGTCCAGGTAGTACAGAAGGTACTCCCACTCCTCTCCTGATCTTCTGGATTCTAATATCTGTCACATATTACACACAAATGATGACTTGAAATGACTTAGAATGGCACATTGGTGAAGTAGAGACAAACTCTCCAGACGATGGTCTAAGAAACAGAGGCTTGAGCCCATAGAATATACCTTGCAGCGAAACCAAGCTCCACGATAGCCAATTTCATTGAACCTTGCCTCAACCTCCTTGCCTACCTCAAAGACATGCTCCATGTTGTCGAGCGAGGAAGCACTGTAAAATACGCCACAGATATGTGACAAATCACAGTACAGATGCTGATTATTTCAGTACGGACAATTCAACAGAAACCAATCATTTGCTCTCATGAGCAACCATTACAAGGCAAGGAATAGACTAGGATTCAGAGCAGATTCCAAACAAAACATGCAAGAAAAGCACATGTCAAATAGTGCAGTCCTCTCAGAACCAAGACGAGAGACAATGTAGGTTCTTGTGAACAAAAAACACACAAAACACTCCTAAAATTCCAGATAATCAATCATCAGTTGGATGCTACCTCATTGGCTGCTGCTATTCCAGGTTGCACATCTCTCAGGCTGCTAGCATCGACAGGAAGCCTGCATTGAAGCGAGAATGTAAAAGATGGAAATCAAATGAAATATTCCAAACAGAGCTGCCACAGGAGGAACCCTCTTCCAGCAAATTTGGCAATGCTTGTCACAGGCAAACAACTTGTAAAGAGTTGTGCATCTAGCTAGCTGGCTAGCCAGCCGGAAAAGCTCCGCACAGGACTTGGACAGAACAGTGATCCAAGAGAATACACAGTCGAATTAAAAAATCGAGGTCTGTGCTACCGTAAACTCAGCAGATCCAAATATTTATCATTCAGCTATACTGCATGTAAATCGAGACGACGACAGAAGGAGAGAGAAAAAGCGATAGGAGGGAAATAAACCTCAAACTATGTTCAAACAAAACCACTGAGATTAAACAAGCATGAACTTAGCCTTACCTAAACCAAAAAAAAAAGCCTCCAAAGCTTCCTAAAGAAGAACGCCTACATTGCCGTCTCCATACAGCCAGGATCCCTAAACTAGAAAGCAAACCGCCTTGCGAAAAAAAAGCATCTAGAGAGCACAGGACTCCAAAAGAAAGCCCGAAACTAGACAAAAGTCCACCATCGAAAATCGCGTCAAAATTTGCGTATTTCCTCACACATGAAGGCAAGACAAACACACTAACACAGCTTCACGAGGCAGAACAGAAGCACAACAAAATGTGCGTCCGCATTCCTGCCTTCCTTCCTTCCTTCCTTCCTTTCTTGGTCACAGATGAAGAACAAAAAGTAACAAAGAACAAGAAGGGAAGCTCGTACCAAACAGAAGAAACTGCGGGGCATTCGGAACGCACTCGAAAGAGATCGATGGAGACGTAAGTAAGTCCGAGGTGGCAATGGCGTACTCAGAAAGCCATGAGAGGCCGCCGCAGGAGAAGCCACAAATAAAGAGCAGTGCAAGTGTAGGCTAGTAGCGTAAAAATTCACAAAAACGTCTCGGAAGCCGCGCTGCCACTCAATCATAACAAACACACAGCGTCTACTAAACCCTGCTTCACAACAAAAACTTTCCTTTACTCATCTCATTAAGTCAGCCGTTTCTTTCCCCGCCTGCCTTTATCTATCGCCCAAGTGTAATTCCCCCTTTTCTTTCGTTCTGGACATAGGATCGTTTAAAGTTTTATCCCATCTGAATTCAAAAATTCCTCTTAAATGCCAGCAGCAATCAGAGGACATTTCTGCCCTCTTTTCTTATTTCTGTGTGGACATCAGTCCTAGTGTACGGCTCCCAAGGTTGGGTTCTTCTCAAACTAAAGGGCCTAGGATGAGGTAGTATCTGGTCTTGCATTTTGGAAGGTCCCTCTCTCACCGGCTTTACGCAATAGAAGGTACCCGGTGATTTTTATCATGAACATAAATCCTTTGCCCTTTATTTTGCTTGTGTTGTGGCAAATGCTCATTATGATGTGTAAAAGATTTTTAAATTTTCATTTATCAACAATGAGTCATACCCAACAAATATGGTATCATAATTTTTTTATTACAAAAGCAAAATAACCACAAAGTTTTATGGAATACAAGGTCATCATAGGATAACAATACCAAAATCATATGGTTCTACCTACGAAACGCTCCTTATTGTTTCTTACCTTTCGACTCAAGCTATCACTTCAGCTTATGTAGATTACTATGTGTAGGAAGAGTAGTGCTTCTAACTACTTTTTAATTTGTGGGAAGAAATTTATGCCTATTTTATAGATGTAACGTCCCTCACATTTTAGCAATAGGCATAGGGATAATGCATAAGATGTTTTTTCAATCTTTACGATTATGAGTAGGAACCTTCCCTTTCCTACATCTCATGATCCACCTATGTTAAATTCATGGTATCATGTTTTACAACATGTGATTTAAGGTGTTTATGTGAAATACAAACAAATATAGGATCAAAATTATTGTATTTTATTACATTATTGTACAGATTTATGTTGTTGTTTGCATAAATATTTATTTAATTAATTATTTTTTATGTATAATTATTACAACACAACCATTTTCTTACTGTGTATTTCATACAATTGCAAAACTATTACACAACTTTTAAAGATTAATTTTCCAATTTTTTTCAGAAGTTTATTTTATAACATTTTATTTTTTATTTTTTATTTTTTTAATCAAATGAAGGTGTATAATTTGAAACATTCATTTGTGTACAAACAAAAAGAAACTAAACAAAAAAAATTTAAAAATTAAATGCATATTAATTTTTGCAAAGGTTTTTCTCGAGAATCACCATTATTGAGTCATGCATCTTAATTTGTGCAAAGATTTTTTTTAGGAATCACTAATATGGTTTCATGCACCTTAATTTGTACAAAGAATTTTCTTTAAAATCACCAATATTGTGTCATGCACCTTAATTGTTCAAAGGTCTTTTCATAAAAATCATCAATATTACATCAGGCACTTTAATTTGTGCAAAGGTTTTTTCATAAAAATCATCAATATTGCATCACGCACTTTAATTTGTGTAAAGATTTTTAAAAATAATCATTAATTGTCACAACTCTAGCCTTAAGCTTAAGATCAAAGCAAGGGCTTACGAAAGTGTGTGCCAAAAATGAAGCCTAAAAGTCATATTTCATGTTCTAGGGAGTGTAAGAAATTTTGAAAGAATGAACCTACAAACTCCTAAGTGAGCTCCCATTATGGGATTTGAATGTCAATGGATTCTTGAATTTTTGGAAGGTGATTGCAAGGATAAAAAATCATTGGATTAAAATTTTCCTTATACCATTAAAATTTCTTTGGAACATAAATGTCCAAAATGCGTTCGCATGACCCTTTCAAGTATTTAAAATATAAGTTATGGCTTAAAGAAGGTCGAAAATCAAGTTGTCAATTTCACTTCTGACCATTAAAAATCGATAATCGCTCTAAATGATTTGTGTGCAGGTGACATGCCACATACCATTAGAAAGTTTTTCCATGAGGGCTACAACTTTGATTTAAAAACGATTTTCACAAGACATTATAAGCTCCCAAAGTCACAAAAGTCCTAATTTTGGGAATTTCAAGACTCCCAACTTAGGATTCCTAAGACAAAATGACGTTTGGGTGCAGATCTTGTGGCCATGCATGAAAAATACTATAAAGGGGAAGGTTATGACTTCCTTGAAATCTGGGTCGTGATGAGTCTTCTGAGTCCGTGTTTGCCCATGCTTCGTTTGCGCATCAAAAATGTTATAACTACACATTAATCAACTAGTTGTTTGGTTGTGTAGGTATGTGTGAATAATTGACTCGCTTATCATTAATCCTAGTCTTTGTTTTGGAACTCTAACACGCCCTTCTACCCCTAAAGTGTCACGAGTTAAAGAATATACCCCCAACTCCTTATCCTTTCGTTGTTTTCACTTTTTGATTCATAATTGAATCTATCAAAGGGTTTAGGGGTGCATCATCAATATTTTTTTTACGAATCATCAATATTGAGTCATGCACATTAAGTTTGTGCAAATGTTTTTTTTGGAATCACCTATATTACGTCATGCACCTTAATTTCTACAAAGATGTTTTTTAAGATTCACCAATATTGTGTCATGCACTTTATTTTTTGAAAATATCTTTTTATGAATCATCAATATTGATTCATGCACATTAAGTTTGTGCAAAGATTTTTCTTACGAATCACCAATATTGCGTCATGAACCTTAATTTCTACAAAGATGTTTTTTTAGGATTCACTAATATTGTGTCATGCACTTTATTTTTTGAAAAGATTTTTTTATGAATCATCAATATTGAGTCACGCACATTCAATTTATGCAAAGATTTTTTTTAGGATTCAGTAATATTGAGTCATGTACATTAATTTGTACAAAGATTTTTTTTAGGATTCAGTAATATTGAGTCATGTACATTAATTTGTACAAAGATTTTTTTTAAGAGTCATTAATATTGAATCATGCACATTAATTTATGCAAAGATTTTTTGTAGGATTCATCAATATTGAGTCATGTTCCTTAAATTGTACAATTTTTTATATAAAAATCAGTAATATTGAATCATACATGTTAATTTGTGAAAAGATTTTTTTTAAAAATCACCAATATTGCATCATGTTCATTAATTTGTGCAATTTTTTTTTTTAAATCACCAATATTGCATCATGCATAGTAATTGTGTAAAGATTTTTTTTTTGAATCACCAATATTGTGTCATGCATATTAATTTATGTAAATTTTTTTTGTGAGGTTCACTAATGTTGAATCTTGCACATGAATTTATAAAAGACCTTGCTAAGGAATTTTTATGTTTCAATTAACAAATTATGAAATTATAAAACCCCATCATGTAATAAGTTATCAAAATTAACTATTCAATAATTAAAATAATAAATTATTTACATCAAATTACATTTTTATTTCTAGTTTTATTTTATTTTATTTGATAAATCTAATATGTCCAATTCAACTGCAACATTCCAAAAAAAATTCAAAATACTATTTTATGTTACTTAAAATAATGAAATTTTCGTTTGCAAAATTTTAAATACTAAAGGTGCATTCACACTTGATGTTAATGACTATAACATTAAGTCCTTTTAACACCAAGCTAGTCATTTAGGACATAAACTTATCTACTAAGGACATTTTAAATTAACATTCATCTAATCTGTAAACAATCACCCATTTAACATTGTGTGCCACCTAAGATGCCACCTCGATTTTCAGTTCACACTGACTCAACATTAGGTGTGAATGCACCTTAAGTCACTCTATTTTTGTCCCATTCTTTTCTTGTTGTAAGTGGGCCTGTTGTGGGTTGTGGGCTCCACAACCACTAATTAAATCTTAGTTGTTCTCTGCTATATTTTTTACTGTAGGCTAATAATAGTTTCCTTTTGGTCTTTGTCTTGGAGGCCTAGTGTACACCCATAACTAACTACCTTGAATTTACACTACTTTGGGTGGGTCTTATTTTTGTGGAGTGTGGAACTTTATTATATTATCAGGTGATTCAATGGATTGTTTGCTTATGGGCCTCTTAAAGGGGAACCGGTACCTAGGCTAGTAACATGGTAAAAAAACTAAAAACCCTAAAAATTTGGAATGTCTTATCCTCAAATTAAATCTGGGTTCTCCATGTCTCGAGAGAAACTTGACCTAATTTGACCTAATTTTTTTCGTTTGTATTTGGAGGTAACTCCGCAACCAAAAGCTTTCATGTGAACTGGAGGCATCTTACAAATCTGAGAGCTGCTTCTCCCAGCAGTTCCTGACATGGAAGATCTATACCTGAAATTAGGTCAGTTTTGTTTCATGTAAGCAACGGGGCAGATTACTGGGCATTCGAATATTTTCAGGCACGGGGAACTTGGGCTACAACTGTAATATGTGGTGCCTTGAAACAAATGAATTGCAACCCTAGGAGTGAGGGCTCACCAGTATAGCCCTATTCTGGGACCCTGGGACTGACGTTGGTGGTTTGCTTTAGAGAATGCTTAGGTCCGCTTTACACTAGGAGTAAGGACCCAAAAAAACTTGGGGCCAACTTTGAGCATTTTTGGGTTGCAAATTGGCCCCCAAGTTACTAATAAATCCTAGCACATTAACGTCAGGATATTAATAAATTATGGAACATTGGCCTCGGGGGTTACAAATTGGCCTCCCAAATTTGATGGTATCCTTTTTTGGGGCCAATACAAGGCCATAAAGTTCCGCATTTATTAGTAGCTTGGGGCAGATTGAAAAGTTTTTTTTTTTCTCTTTGAGCCTTGACTCCTAGTGTAAAGCGGGCCTTAGTTTTACCATACAAGGTTTGTTTATGCTACTTCAAGATTCTTCTGCCAAATTAGCATACACATTATATAACTACCATGACATATGAAATAACGAACAAGTTTTCACCTCGACCGGAAGTTGGTATGACAAAATACGGTTTTTGTTCACCACCTGAGTTTCCACCACCCGACACAACAAAAACTGGCTTTCAGTCTCAGGCTCCCAACATCCTTACAACTTTGATCCTCTTGTAATTTTGTTACGGTTTTTAAAAATAATTTTTATGGGGATTTTGTGTCTTGAATATTCAAAATCCTATGTATATTTATTACAGATGTTGATGCATGTAACAAGATTATCAACAAAATATATGACATGACTCATAATCAAGGCATAATTTTTGAATATATAAAAAAATTGACTAAAAATAATACTTGTGATACCTATTTGTCATAGTTCTAAAAGTTAGTTCCCAATAGTTTATGGGTGAGTTATTAAATCAAATTGAATCATTGTAAATGAATCATATAACCATTTAATGTGCTTGGGTTCACATGGAATGAGTCATTAGATGAGTCATAAGGCAATTTATTGTGCATGTTCACTTTTGAAAACTCACATGATGTGTCATTGGGTACATAGGGATGAGTACAGAAAACTAAGCTTTAAAAAGTTACACATGACAAACTTCCTTCAACATAACAAAGATGTAGGCGTGTGAGATTGTTTTGGGGTATATTTTTTGTTGGTTAGAGTTCCCTATCTAACCATGGTGGTTAGCTCAGTTACTTTTTTTTTTAAAAACCTACCTACTAACTAGCAGGTTGTTAGTAAGTAGGTAGTAAAAACAGCCCTTAACTATGTATAAACCATCTACTTACCTGAAAGCTTTCCTATTTCCCCACCTTTCTGCTTTTGAATGAGACCAATCTCCTACAGAATTGGTTACCAAGATGAAACCAAATATTAACCCAGTTGAACTTCATCCAATGGATGGTGGGCTTGTGGGTGCTGGTTCACTGTGGCCCAATTCGCTTAGGTTGGTAAAAAGGAGCAATAAAGTTGTGCACTTGCCAAAGAAGAGCATAATAAATATGATTTGATTGCTCCTCCCTGTTTTTAATTGGCCAATCACAATGATTGGTTCATGTGGTTTGCTATTAGTAGTCTCCCACCTATTTGAAATCTCAATTTCAGTTTTATGGTTTTATTATGGGGGAGGTTGCAAAAAATAAGTAACTAAATTTGAATGTCAGAAATATTTTTTGTAGCTTCACATACTAAACACCCTTGGGGATGCTTTTAGAATGGAAATTTTAGCTTGTAATAGTGGGGAAACTAAGAAAAATATTTTGAGTCTTCAACTTGGAGACTTACAAAAATGACATAGATTTGTAAAAGAACTTAATGTCTAATTGTGAGGCCATAGGATATAATAATTTGTTAAACAAAATGTTTTTAATGTACACATGAGATTTGTTTTGTGAAGAATTAATTTTCATGAGGTTTTTATTTGGAGAAAAAGAACATTAAAAAAATGTGGTTATGTATAAATATATGTAATCTTGATCTGTAATAGCTTTACATGCATTCCAATGTCAAGAAACACAAATAACTAATCATCCTAACACAATATTCCTACTCATATTAACACTTAGCAAATTCAAAGAGGTAGTCTATAACCATCACAAATAACTATCTGACATGACAAAAAAAAAATTACCTTCAAAAAAATTGTATATACCATAATCATGATTTTTTTCATTGACAAATAATCATCCCAACAAAGAACCATCATCCCTAAAATTAAAAAAAACCAGAACTGGACAAGTTTTCTAATTCCCAAACTTTTCAAAAGATTGAAAGGGGAGCTTTTTTCTTTTTTCTTTTGAAATTTCAAATAACCAGAACTGAAAGCTACTGCAGTGGCTTGGCCACTTTGACACATGTTTGTCAAATAATTAATTAATTTTGAAGATTCCATTTTGATAAATGATATAATTAGTGTCAAACTAACCTAGGTGCTAGAATATTAAGAAAATCAAAGAAGTGCACAATAAAACATTCTTGTTGTGAACAATTGGAAACCATAAGTTGATATAAAATTATAGCCTTCTTGTTGTTGGTATCTATCATGAGCTTAAGTGTGACAATGTTATTATGTTATTGTGATTAGGGAGCTTTAAAACTTTTGCCATCCCAAAATCTACATAATGTAGCCCTCTTTTCGGTTGTTATAGTTCACAACATGAGGACTTTGGGTGAAACATATTAAGATAAAGTATGCTCCTATTGCCAAATCATCGAGAACTTGAGAAGAAAATTGAGAACATAATAAATAACCATTGGGCACTTGTGGAACATGAAAAAATCACATGGAATCCCATTCCCATTTACATATCTTATATATTTTTATGTCTATCTCAGATTTGAATCTGGGTTTTAATTGATGTTTTTTAGGTCCATTAACTGGAATTTTCTTCTAATTCCAAATTGTGTCATCCATTGATCATTGAATCCACATCAGTTTTCTCAAGATCAAAGTTTGAATAAATGAAAAATAGGTCATTTATTTGGTTGTTGAAGGAACCCTATTCATCGAACCTACAATGGAGCTTTCACAAGGAATTTTGGCCAAAGATGGTTTAGGGTTTAGGGGCAACCCATAATTGCAAGAATGTGTTAAGTGGTTGGTTATTGGAAGGACTTTAAAACTCTCGTTAAGTGCAACCTCCACTACCTAAGATGTACATGCTATGATTAAGAAAAAATATGTTGGCATTAATGCACATACCTATTCACAAAGATTTACACTTTGTTGTCTTATTGAATTTTGAACGTGAATGTAATATTCATCATGTTCAACAAACTCTACATACCCAACAATGAGCACTTTGGAGCTTACAAAAACAATTATTGATTAGGGCATATTGAAATAAATAATGATAGGTTATGTTCAAGGCTATCATTATTTTGGACTTTTGATGGGAACTAATTAAGTATGCACAATCAAGCATGGTAAATATTGATGTCTAACATTGATGACATTAATTACATCTCTACTTTCAAATTGTAAAGACAATAAATTAATTTTAGTTTTTAGTCTTTTAATTTCATCATTTTTGTGTAAAACTTTAATTTCCAAATGAAAGAAACAAATCAAATTTAAATATTTTGAGTTGGGCCATAAATTCAAATCTAAAAGTTGTAATTGAGTGAAATGTTTTTAGTTTCATAGTCATATTTATTTCATATGTGAAATTCGATTTCATTTGTCTTTAATTTAATATTTACACTTAATTTTGTGATTTTAAATTATTGAAATGGGAATAGATTATATTAATTTCTTAAATGTTTAAGGAATTTCAATTAAAATGTCTTTAACTATAGTAAAATACTTATGTATTTACACACATTTTATAGTTAAGTTTAATTTCCTGATGAACTAATTACATATTAAATATGGATTAAATTATTATGTATTTAATTATTTAAATTACATCATGCCTTCCATGCTGACAAATTCTCACAAATTATATCAATATTTGATTTAATTTAGTAATGCATTTATGATTGCAATCCCAAAATAGGCACCATAAAAGTCACATGTAACTAGCAATGTCTATTATGATTAGAATGGATATTGGACATTAATGTCATATTTAACATATGAAAAAGTTTGAACTTCCCAATCTCAATCAGTGTTCAATAGGTCTAGTAGGTGTATGTGGGCATTGAACGAGATGATAGGCACAAGACAACCAATTTTTATGTGTTAAATCAAGGTTAGTTAATGGCAAAGTATGAAAGCTTGTAGGATTTGTTTGCATTTTAAAAATATTTACCCAACTTCAAAAAAAACATTAGAACAATTTGTTTGGGTGATTGATGATTATGACCTTGTGTCACACAAGGTCAAAAATGAAATAGATTTGTTAATAGGTTCATTTCCAATCTAATGGTTTGGACGAACAAGAAACATGCCAAAAGTTAGAGAGTCATTTAGAACTAACAAAAGGTCTATGTTAACTAATGTGTGTAATGGAATCATCATTCAAACCACACATATGCATTGTGATGCGCATAGGACCAATTTAGCAATGAAAGCTTTATGCACCTAATCACCAATTGATAACATAGAGAAGTTGTTAATTATAGTGAAATAATATTTTTCTGAATCTAACAAGAAATTTTTTGAACTTTAAAATTTTGGTACATTATTTGATTTGAAAGCATTAAAGATCCTCTGTAACATGAAGACTTGTTGGTTGTTAATGTTTTTTCTTATTAAGAGCGAAGGAAAATATTCATTGTATATTTTATGAGATAAAGGGCTTTTTAAATATGTTATGAAATATACAATATTAATTAATATTTTTAATTGAAAATATAAAAAATATATCATAGGTAAATTTTCATAATGAAAATTTAAACACCCAATTTACGTTTAAATAAAATTTAATTCTCTTCAATAATGTGCACCTTAATTAATTTTTCACATCATTTGGAAAAAAAAATGGAAGTAATTTTTCTTAAGCTTATACAATGTAGCACTATTATAAAATGCATCGTAATTCACTTTGGGTTTTACTAAATTTTGAGTGATTTTGGATAATTTATATTTAGTGAAATTGTTTAACCCCCTATTAAAAAGGGACCAGTTGCTACAAACAATGAATTGCTTCACTGGTACCTAGTGAAATAAGGTTACTTTCAAATGAAATACAAATTTACCAAACCATTCAATTATTAATTAATTAACTAACTAGCAAGATAATCAATTAAAATTTAATTATTCAATATATAATATTATTGAGAATTTCATGATTTTTTAAACCTATGATTTATTGATATATGTCATTACCTAGGCCAGGTTAAAAAGTAGGTAGGTAGGTAGGTCACATAATCAACCTAAACACATATTTTAGGAATTCAATAGAAAGATATTCGACCAACATACCATTATTGACCACACACAACACCATTCATGAGGTTTGATCCCTTGACTTTTAAAATGGAAGCAAACATCTTTAACATCAAGCCACCCCACTTGTTTTAATAATATGTTGCATTACATTCTATTTATCAAATACTTCATTTTAAACATTACAAAAACATAAACTTTGAAAATTCATATTTTATTGAGATTTCATTCAAATGAAATGACTCAAGTTTTTTTTTTTAAAATTCAATAATGTACATAATTACATTCATTTCCTTTTGAAAGTTTAAAATCATTTGAATAAAAAAAAAGTGGAATACCATTATTCAATAGCATTTCAATGACCATTATTTTGGATTTTTTCTTATAAATGGATTTTTTGATATAATAATATTATTTATGTTACGACTACTTTCAATTATTATATGACTATTTTTCATTAATTTGAATTATTTCACCTTACATTGTTTATAGCTATTTATGGCCATTTTTAATTACTTTTGATTATTTTTGGCTATTTCACCCTATGCTACTTTTGGTTATTCTAAGTTACTTTTGGTTATTTTAGCTTATTCCACCTTGGGTTATTTTCAACTATTATAATTCTTTGAGCTATTATATGTTATTTTTGGCTATTGTAAATTATTTTAGTTTAGACTACTTGTAATTATTATAGGTTACTTTTTGCTATTAAAAATTATTGAAAATTATTAAAATGTATTTTTGGCGATCCTAAGCAATTAAAATATATGGTTATTGGTTTTTTTTATTAGTGTTATTATTGATTATTATTCCTTATTAGTACCTATTCTATTTGTGACTGTTAATGCATATTAATGGTTATTTTATTAATAATTATTAGTGGTTATTATATTAATGGTTATTGGTGGCTATTATATTCGTGGTTATTAATGACTATGATCTTAATGGTTATTGGTGAATTTTCTATTGGTGGATTTTGGTAAAGTATAACTTGAAATAACATATATTAATTTGAAATAAAATAACCTAAGGTATAGCCTAAAGTTAGTTGAATAATTTAATTTAAAATAACTTTAAAATTTATAATAAATTAATTAAAATACCTTAAGGTAAAATAACATATAATAATTTAACGTACAATAATTTATAATAGCCTATAATAACATAAAATATCAGTTATAATAACTAAAGTAGCTTAAAATAATATAGGGTATATTTTAAAATAGCATATGTCGCAACCTTAGTTTTGGGCTTGGGAGTTGGAGTCATGATGGACTCCCGAACCTTTAGAGAGTGATTACAAAGATCAAAACACCTCACATTGAGGAGATGTTTATACCATCGGAAATCTATTGAAATGTAGATGTCTAAAATGGGCTTGCATGACCCATTTGGACATCTATAACACAAGTTATGGCAAAAAGAAATGTCAAAAGTCAAACTAGCAATTTGACTCCCAACCACAAAAAAGTCGAAAATTGACCCAACTTCCGTGTGTGTAGGTGATGTGTGATATGTTGTTGGAAATTTCTCGATGAGAGTTGCAACTTTGCTTTATACCTCATCCCGATTAGAGGTTTGAACATGAAATTATAGCCCCACAAATTTGCGAAAGTTCCAACCATGGCAATTTTGAGTCCCAAGACAAAAAGCCATTTAGATGCGGGCTTCGCGGAAAGGTACAGAATATATTATATGGGGGAAAATGGTGCCTTCCCCCAAGTCTGGGCCATGGTGAATTTTGTGAGTCTCAGGTCGCTCATGGCTTGTCCTAGCACCAAAGGTGCTCCAACATTATACTAACCAACTTGTAATTGGTTGGTGGTAGATTTGTGTGGTGAATAAATTGCTTGTCACTCTTCCTAATCCCATCCCGGAGCTCTAGCACGCCCTTGTACCCTTTTAAGTGCTGAAAGCCAGGGAGCATGCCCTAAGCTCCTAACCTTTCTGTTATTTTATACCTTAGACTCATCTTTGAGTCTAGCAAGGAGTTTGGGAGTGCATCAACGTAGATAGAATATTTTTAAAAAGATAGAAATAAACCTATTTATTACATTAAATTATAATAATGAATTATGTTAACTAGTAATGAAACACGGTGCTTACATAGTGATATTATAATGAAATAATTTTCATCACAGTGAAATTAGTAAAATCCAATGAAGTTATTTCACTTTGAAAGTCCCATAGTGATTTAAGTTAATAAATTGCACCCCAATTTTGTAGTAGTGATGGGACATTTGCTGATATCATGTTTAGATCATATTTGTGATTACATGTTGAGTACAATCACATTTATGTACTTAATGGAAAATATAATTAAAATAGTTATTTATGATCAATTTCTAATCACAAATTAAAGTTACAAAATGGGGTTTTTTTAGTTAAGTTATTTACCTAGCTATAAGCACCCACCTATGTACATGCACACACCTATTTACAAATTATTTACATATTATCTACCTTCCTATTCACATATTTAATATATGTAACAAGATATGAAATAAATAAAATTCAATAAAGTTTGTCATCATATAATTGTTTGGTAAAATGGTTAAGGACTAGGTTTATGTTCATGAAGGTGAAGGATTAAAGTTCTTGTACTTTCACCTTGGGGTTAACTTAGGTTCAACTAGGTAATGTATTATAGGTTAAACTAGGCTAGGTAGTTGCTAAAACATTTCGCATCATGCAAACTATCCATAAGGTAATCACAAACATATTTGCAAAATCAAATTCCACACAAGCTACATGGGGTTCAGATCTTATTCTTGTTCATCCATGTTAATGGATGAAAAAATGAATTGTAATCACAAAGGTTTGTGATTATTGATGCAACTTTCATGTCATATGGTGTATTTTGTGACTATTTATTTGATGGCACTTGTTTTATGGTACTACAACATTTTGTAGTCACAAATGTCCATTATGACAAAAATCCAATAGTAAGTTGAATCATTAAGTTTCTAAAAGTTCAACCTATCAACATGATATACCATCACACAAATTTTCTTTCAAATTAAATTTTGAAACACACCCACCATTTCATTTTTGAAAAAAATTGTACCTTGTATGTATGTCTCATCTTTGATTTTAAATTGAAAGCCAAAAAGCCAAAATACACTCAATTATGTTGCACATATGATAATTATATCATTGACAAGGTTAAAAATTTCACGAAATGTTTCAAAAGTAACCTTTGTTTCATTCATTCATTTTTAATTTTTTAAAAATAGGCACAAGTGTTAATTGTCATTGAAGCAAAACAAGAAATCTCTTGATTTATTACCAAATATCACTTGCTTAAGAATGTTTTGCTCAAATTTTAAATTCCAAGTTGAAATCTAGTTCCATGTTAATTGTTTACAATGTCCACACAAATGACTTGGCAAAAAAATGCCCACTAACACTTGTTACATTCATAAATCACATGGATCACCACCCCATAAGCATTTCAATTCCCATTAGCCAATTATGTTTGAATGAAAAATTTACATTTGGAGTAAAATAATGTTGACCAAAAATTTGTGGGAACATGTTGACCTTTCTACAACTAAATTAGACATAAATGTAAATTTTGACAAAACCTTATCATTTGTAATTGTCATAAACTATTTGATTTTGCAACGTGGCAATAACTTTTAATTGGTTACAACTAGTGTTGAGTGATTTTCATTTATTTGTGAATAGCGTCGGCTTTGGTTTAGGAAACTAATTTAAGCATCGATTTGGTTCTCTTAAAAAAAATTCATTAAAAAAAACTATAAAGGTTTTACCTAGTGTTATTTGATGTGCACAATATTAAAAATAAAAAAATGAATCAAACATTGTATTATAAAATCATAAATCACTCTTGAAATCAAGGTGGTCTATGAGAATGATAGTGTGGGGTTTTTTGTAGTACCACCCAATCTTTGTAGTATCCCAAAGGTCAAATGACATTGACCAAAAACTTGTGGGAACATGTTGACATGTATACAATTACATTAGAATGAAAAAAGGAATTTTAGGTATGGATTTAATTTGGCATAAAGTAATGTACATTCACATGTCAATATCATTTTCATTATTTTAGATATAGAGTTGCATGATAGTGTGGTGTTTGCAAACATGATTTTTCTTAATTTATTAAGCACACATTTAAAAAAAGATGTAATGTTACATTAGATGGCATGGCCTCAAACAATTAAACACATGCTTGTTCATTCAAACCATGAAGAATAATTCCATAGATGTCATGGAAATGGATAAAAATGACTGTAATCTCTTTCATTAATCATAATTGAAGGCTAGGGGTTAACTAAGTTTTGGAAGTTTGAAGATGGATCATTAAAATTTGTATGGTGCAAATGATGTTTCAACCTTGTTTTTTTGAAAAACAAGTTGTTCAATCAATTGAACACACACTTATATCTTTGTGTAAGGATGTTTGAAAAAAACCTTATTATTTTGGAAACCTTCCAATGTGATAAAACCATTGCAATTTAAAAAGAGTGAAATTATATATAGTAATGAAACATACATCATATATACATTTTGAATTTTGTTTATAATATCCTTCATGTTCTTTTGCATCAAATTTTGTGATCAATCGTCAAAGACTTGCCATGAAGTACCAAAGTAAACTTTGCAATACATAACATTGTGGGAAATGCTTGGGCAAAAGTTCTTTTGGGTAGTTCCATTAAAAACACTTCAAGCAATTTTAAAACCAATAAATTTGTCAAATAATATTCTTAACCCCTTTTAAAAATTTATTATTACAATTATACATTTATTTTCTCATATTTGTCCATTATATTGGCAAATGTATGCCTTAAAATGTATAGTGGAATAATTAAAGTAATCATTAATTACAATGGTCTTTTTTCAGAATCATGGTATTGAACTTTAGAAGTTCTTAACTAAATTAATTTGTTAAAATAATATCAAAGCTATTTTTGAAAATCATATTCGAAAAAAAAGAGATTCAAACTTGTCTTTTTGACCCAAAAGTTCAAGGAAAGTAAACACAATTACATTCTTAAAACATTTTATAAATGTTTTGATTATGTAATGATTCAAAACATCAAAATAAAAGCATTTTTATTTCATTAAAGTTTCAAAGTTTATACAATGTACTCACCCAAAAAATTTAATACTTTAAATTTTTAAATGTTATATATATATTTTAAAAGTTTGATGGGCTCAAAAAAATTAAGGTCATGTGATATTCCTAATGATACCACCCACAAGATACTTCTGTTTTTGAAAGCCTTGGAAGGTGCACTCCTTAGCTACATGCATTGGGATAAGAAGGCCATGCAAAATCTTTAGGATAAAACTATGATAGTTGTTTGCAAGTTAAGGTGGACCCAAAAAGGAATCATTGTTGCATAATTTTTATTTCAATAAAAAATTAAATTGATTTATTAGATAATTAAACAAAATTTGTAGTGAAAATGTATACACTACAAAAGAAAAATACTTTTATCACACAAAAAATTCTCATGACATTTGTGTGAGGTAAACTAGTGGTTTCAGCCATTACCATGTAAAATATGTGGCATTTATTGTGACATATAGTTAAAAAACATTACAATGCAAGATTAGGGAATGACACAACCTTTGAAAAGAAGCTTCACATGATTACAAATGGCCTAGTTTCATTCACTCACAAGTAACATTGTCCAAAGCTATTTAAACTAAACTTTGCACCAAACATTAGTTAAACCCTATACCATAACCATGTGGGCATCATTTAGGTCACAACATCAACATCCACAAAGCTTGTAGGTAGTTTAAAACACTTGCATTCATAAGTGTAAAATACCATATAGGTGTGTAATAATAACCTTCTTAAAGAGTAGCTTATAAGAAGAAAATCCTTTCCACCCTTGAGGAGTTGGTGTAATGTGTGATATCCCTCCTTTGTAAAGGGAATATTCATGAATACAAGGTTCTCTCCAAACACTTTAGGAAATGCTTTTGTCTTGTTCTTGACCAAGAGCTTGGTGGAGGGCCTACAGGTGGAGGGCCTATTGGAAGCCAAGTTCAAAGGGGTGCAGCTAAATGTATCTAACAGATATAGAAGGGTGCTGTGTGTGACTCCTTCATGTGTTACAACCTAGGTTTGTAGCCACGCATGGTGTCCTTGTGCAATTATGGCTTTCTGAACTTGCTCACCAGGTTGGTGCAGAAAAAGATCTTGCAGCTCATGTACATGGATCTGAATCAGTTTTCCAAAGGTTTGTACCCTGATTTCATTTCTTACAACTTATTTGCTAGCCTTCACATTGTTTTCCCTTGCCTTTTCTTGCTTGCAGGGTCCTTCAAATCCTCTTTTCTCTTCAATGTGGCTCTAGTAAGCAGGCTTCTAAATATCATGAATTGTCTCCCTTCCGATGTCTTGTGTTTTGCATTTCAAGAGGACTTAAAATGGGTCTCCCATGCCCTTGATCTTTACCTACTTATGCACTGAACTTGATCTCTTTGTATTTTTTTATTTTCTTTTCTTGGAGTGGATTGCTCCACTCAGTCTTTTCCAGCTGCTGATTTCTTCAAGGTGTTGATAATTGAAAAGACATTCAAAGGTAGGCTTGCCCTCCATCTCTTAAGAGCTTGGAGGACATGCAATAGTCAGCCATGAAAGAGAAACCATAAAATTCTGCTTCTTTAGGATGCTTGGATCATTGCAAGGAGGAATTTGACTGATTTTGAAAAACAAATTCCATCCACAACATTTTGAATATGCTGATGTTGTTTATGGGAAGAGGTTCTTTTGATCACACTAGTTTCTTCAGCTGGCTAATATATTGGGGAATGGGTGAGGACTTGAGGGAGTAGGATCTTCTGACAATGAAGGCTGTCGAGGCACCGCAATAAACCTTATTGTCTCTTTACCCCTAAGAGCCTGTTACTCTTTGGGTAGTACCAAGTGTAGCAGAGATATGACCATTAATATGTCTTGGCATACATCAATCTTCAACTCGTTGAGAGAATGTTTTTCTTGGAGAACGCATCTCCCATTTCGGGCTCTGGAGTGAATGTCCTTGTAGTATCTATGGTACAGAGTCTATGGACACAAGGTAAGGGCAAGCAACTTCATAAACAGGGTCTCTCAATTGGACATGATGTTGGAAAAAATTATGGGTGGGCCATGATGAATAGACACAGAAATACAAATCTCTATTTGAGACCAGTTCAGTCCACCTTTTTTTTTGGTTTTCCCTCCCTCTCTCCTTTGCTCTGATCTTTTTCCTCTCTTGTTCTCACATTCCCCTTGGGAGCACTAACTTTCTCAGGAACCTCTTTGGTATGTGCCTAGCCTAGGCTCCCTCTGCAATTGTCTCCTACTATTGTCTCCAAATTCTTAGATCACCATCTATGCTTGTGTGTGAAATTTTGTCACTATTTTTATTATGCCTGAATCCTAATGTACCTTACATTCATTTGTCCCTCTTACATACTGCCTTCATTGTGATCCTCTTGCCCCAATACCCAATTATTTAAGTCAAGCCGATCCACATTCTCAAGCAAAAGAACACATGGCATTGTTCAGAGTATTGAGGCTTCTCAAAAGGTCTAGTACAATGCAGATATGTGATGATAAAAGTCATATCCAATAGCCCGCAGCAATTGCTTGGACACATGAAAATTTTATGAACCCAGGAATTATACTATGTGCTAGAACGAGGAGAAAGGATACACAGCCACATACTTGGCAGCTCACAAGAATTAAGAGCAGTACCAAAACTTGATGATACTCACACTTGGTAGGCTGGTAGGATTTGCATAGTTTTAAAAATGCTGCTTCCGTCCTTCAGTGTGAAGTACTTGTGAATTGGCATTCTGAGGGGGTGACTCTGGCCTGCGGGGCAGTGCTTTTTTTTGGGTCAATTTGGTGATGTAGCCAAAGTGGCAATGATCCAGAGGAAGATTTAGCCAAATTTGGCTACAAGCTAAATATGAAAGCCATAATTAAAAAAAAACTTGTCTATTTTTGGCTACCTACTTGAACCATGTACAGAAATCTGGCAAGATTTCCTAAGTTTTGATCAAATCATGGCTACTGAAAATCTGAAACAGCACTTGATTTTAGCACTTAAAATGTTTTATAGAGATTTTTGGCTGGCTATAAATAGCCAGCTAAAAAAAAGGCCGCAATATTATTTGCATCTCTGGCTTTCTTTCCAAAGTTCCAAACTTCATTACTTACAAATGTGTAAGTGAATTTGGTGGGTGTCCCAGCATTAAGAGACAACCCAATTGAGCAGCACCGATTACAGCAACAACACTCGATGTGTGATGATGACCCGCTGCTGCTGCCCATTCTTGAGTCGACGAAGATGAAGATCCTGAAAAAGCTGTCAGCAGCCCTGGCACCAGTGCATATGGAAGTTGAGAATGTGTCGTTCCAGCAGCGGCAGGAGGGCAACACCGATGAGATGTCCACAGATTGTTGTGACACCCATTTTAACGTGAACTTGGTGTCAGAAGAGTTTGAAGGCCGGAGCCTCTTGAAGCGTCACAGGCTGGTGTACGCAGTTTTGGCAGACGAGCTTCAGACTGGTGGGGTCCATGCCCTCTCCCTTGTTACTAAAACACCATCCGAAGTAGCCAACAACAACCAGGAATAAAAATTTCTTTCCTAAGTCCAAAGAAGATCTCACCCATCCCGTTTTTTTTCGTTTTCTTTTTTTGGGGTCTTTTCCCCCCTTCTTTGTAGCGCCTATAATGATTACCTAAAAAAATATTTAACATTAATTGGTGACATTAAAAAAAGGAAATTTCCAACTGTTCAACTTATGTTTTTTCTCAAAACTTTGGTGAATTTTCTCTATAAACAGGGAATTTAGGACAGAATACTTGTTTCAAATATTAGAGATCAAAATTCTGTGAAAATTCATCATTCCATGGTCACTATCCCTATCCTGACCCTGTTCCAACCACATAATAGGACTCAAGCTCTAAGTACCACTGTAGGTAAGGCTTGTTCACCCTAGCCATGAACTATTTTATGTACTTGGTTGGAGACATCAAAACCATAAATGAGAGGGGTGGGGAGAGACTTGAGAATTCAAAAATTGATGAAAAGGCTCTCTCTTGTGATTGAGAAGGTTTAAGAGTTAGGGAATGACATAAGATATGAGGACAAGGCACTCACAAGACTTAGATAATATGTGTTAGGATGTAAGAGTAGCTCTATTGGTGGCCTATACAACATATTTTGAATGAAGTGCACCATTTATATGAAGGATTGCACTAGCAAATTTACCCATGATTATGTAGAGCTTGTAAAAGGTATTACACAACGCAAGGATTGCATTTGATTGGCCAAAAATCATGATTAACCTGGGTCGTTGACCTTAAATGGTCTCTCATATTATATTAGGTACATCCCATTTTCCAAAATGAATCATTTTCTCAATCAAACAACCACCAAAATGGAATAATATTATATGAATTGGGAGATTAGATATTATTGATGGAATCCATGAGAATTGAAGTCAATGTGTTGCAAGGGGTTCAAATTGGGCTTGATGGATAAAAGTGGATGACTTTTTGCTCTTGCACAAATGTTCTAACAATTAACAAATATGCAATTCAAATATTTTCACCATTTGCACCAGTAATGAATTCAAAACATTCATTTTACTTAACCCAATTTTTTCATAACTGATGTATTTCATCCTTAACTTGAAAAATACAAAAGTATTAAAATCATTATAATGTTTTAGGGCCCAAATTTGGTGTCTATGTGCCATTTGAATTTTGATGTTTCTAGTACATGAGATTTTCACCAATTCTTCAACAATTTGTTTTGGAAAAAAAATCATTAACAATTATTAATAAGGACTAAAAAATTTGGCTTAATTTGGAAGTTGCATCATGCTATTGATTGTAGCTTCATTTCCTTTTCAGGGAATTTAGTATGTATGGCAATGTAATGCATACAAATCATGCATCACCTTCATCCTTTTCTTCAGTGCACCTTTGTAGCTTCTTTATTTCATTTTATTGTCACAATCTAAACCCTAAAAATCATGGATGACCATCAGGGAAATCAACCTTCAGGAGGTTAGGTGTACCTCCAAATTATTACTTTTAATAGGTGAGAGAACAAACATTGAACCCTTTCACTGATGTACAACCTAGTCTTTCTTTGTTTTCTGATTGATAATCATGCATTGACGATTTTCACTCTCCTAATATTAGGATCATGAATTGCATAATCTTATTTTGTTTTACATTTGCTTATTACATTAGATCATGCATTGATGTGTCATGGCCTTTTGTGCTTTTGTTTGTCGTAATTTGTTTGCATTTTCCAAAGTTATTTTTCATTACCTTGGGACAAAAACACTTGCAATATTTCAATCTAACTTAGACTTTTTTACTATGTATATCTTTAAGTACATTTTAAAATGATGTTGGTTGGACACATATAACTATGTGATATGTCATTAATGATTTTAAATTTCCTTTTCTAGGACTTTTGGTAAGTACTTTTTGTTTGGAATTCTTGACAACTAGATTATTGTTGGTTTTTCATAATTACTTCCCATATATTTGAAACACGTAACATGTACAACAAGGAGGGAGTTTAAATTAATATATCTTCTTGTGCTGGATATATATAATTGGTGTTTGCATATTTTTAAGACATTTTCAAAAAGGATATAAAATTGCAACCATTTGAAACATATTTTTTTCAAGTAATGATGTACCTTTAAAACAATGGATAGGTTTAAGGAATAAATTATTGAATAAGCCATTTTCAAGTTGTCAACGGTTAGAAATTTTAATATCTATTCACATAAGAGCAATTTCTATTGCATCCTTGGGTTTAATGATAATGTAAAGTGGAAAAATATGTTACAATTTTTATTCTCCTCCTTCTCTATTCATTACTAGTTTGTATAACATTTTTTTAATGAATTAAATAATTAGTGTTGTGCTTGTATTTGATTTTAGATATATGTTTCATATAAATGTAAATAACAAACTTATTTATAGTCGATGTAAATGTAAATGCCTAACCTTGGACATGTATGAGGAAAATCATGTAATTTCATTTTAAGCTTTGTAAAATCATGTAAGTGTTCTATGGATTCATCTAAAGTCTATGGCTTCAAGCAATCAATTTTGTATATAATGTTGTTAATATGTTATTCAAAAAAGATTATGTCAATACCTTTTCAAAAAATAAGTACCTCATTCATTTCCCCTTTCCATGCACATTTTCCTTTTCAATTTGTGCCTTTTCATGTCCATGTTATCTAATTAAAAAAGATTTGAGATTGACATAAATAACGATGAACTACTAAGGATCATATATGTGAGATATGATTAAAAAAATTATATATTTTTTGAATTGACATTATATAACCTCGTATTGATTTAGAATTATTTCCTTGGCTCAGCATGTAAATTTGTGCAAATCCTTGTTTTGATAAAGAAAAAATGGTGCAAAATTTGTCAATATGGGTGCCAATGAATAGAACATTCTCAAATTTTCATAATTGTTTTTTGGTGATGGTCCAATCAAAATGGTCCATTGCCAACATTTTTGTTTTTGAAACTTTTGGATGTGGCACAACTAATTTAATCCTAGTGGGAATGATTCATTGAAATTACTTTAAGCAAGACATCCTTTGGACAATTTTAAACTGAAATTTGTTTAATCAATTCCCAAGTAAAGAGAGGAAAATGTGTTTTTTCAAATTCGTGTTTTTTTAGAGGTTTTTTTTTCAACACCATATTCATTCAATATCTTTTATACCAACTAACATCCCCTTTTTCTTCAATCGAATTTGAATTGAATGGGATGAAATATGAACTCCATTCAATGTATTTGAATGTTATCAAATTGAAGTTGAATTTAAATTCTTAAATCTGATTCAAATATATTGAATACAATTCAAATTGAGATGCAGTCATAACTAATTAATGTGGACTGAAAATAGGTGTAGTCATTAAGGCTATGAAATATACACACTTTACACTTCCCGCTTGAAAAACATTTACACAAAGTTGTGTAAATGTAAGGTAGCGAGGCCGGTCACTAACACTTAGTGTCTCAGAGGTCTGTGAATTTCTAGAAAGTGCTTGTAACTTGTTGAGTAATTATTTGGGTAATTTGTTTAAAGGGGAAAGTTTAGGGGTTGGACTTGGTCATGATGCATTGACTTTCACATGTTAATGTGGAAGTCATGTGCACCAAGTGATTGTGTTTTCTTTTGATTATTGTGGAATCACATGGGGAACCATGTGATTTTGTTCCCTTGTGATTAATTGTGAAATCACATGGAGAACCATATGATTTTGTTTTCTTATCATTATTTGTGGAGTCACATGGGAAACCATGTGATGTTGTTTTCTTATCATTAATTGTGGAATCACATGGGGAACTATGTGATTTTGTTTTCTTATCATTAATTGTGAAATCACATGGGAAACAATGTGATGTAATTTGCTTGTCATTAATTGTGGAGTCACATGAGGAACCATGTGATGTTGTTTGCTTGTCATTAATTGTGGAATCACATGGGGAACCATGTGATGTTGTTTTCTTATCATTAATTGTGGAATCACACGGGGAACCATGTGATGTTGTTTGCTTATCATTAATTGTGGAATCACACGGGGAACCATGTGATGTTGTTTGCTTATCATTAATTGTGGAATCACACGGGGAACCATGTGATGTTGTTTGCTTATCATTAATTGTGGAATCACATGAGGAACCATGTGATGTAATTTGCTTGTCATTAACTGTGGAGTCACATGAGGAACCATGTGATGGATAAGTTTTAGAAAGTTTCTTGATTAGTTTCCTTTTGGTTAGTATTTAAGGAGGTGTTTGTGACCTTGAAACACACCTTTCATTTTTGTACAAAGTTATGATATAAGTAAAAAGTTTGTGAAAATGAAAGTTTAGGATTTTGAAAAGCTTGTGGTTATAAATAGTTTTGGTGTCGTTGGTGTGTAGTTCATGGTAGGAGAATGGCGAGGTTTGCATAGCCAATAGAAGGGTGGAAGGATAATTTTACAACCAAGAATATAGATTCCATAACTATGTAAGAATCTTACATAACTTCGGTCCTAAACCCGTTCATGTTGTACATGCTCCTTTGAATTTCATGCCCAAAGAGGAATTTTAGCCCTACTATTTGCGCACCCACAGAAAGTTGAATCGTTGAAAAAGATGAAGAAATGAGTCATAAGTGACCCTCCAATGTAGGGGGGCCAAACGGTGGAAACGAAAAACCATCAAACATTTTGAAGTTTATTGCCGAACACCTACAAAACTCATTGAAAGTCGCTCTTTATGGTTCCAAGATTTTTTGTAGGTCATAAGGTTGCGCTCTTATAGCACTTTAAATCACTGGAATTGAACAAGAAATGAAAAAGTTATGAACATTGAAAGTAAGAGGTGTAGAAGAGAAGAAAAGATAAGAAAAACGCGATTTTTGACTTGAAAAAGCTTATTTCTCTTCTTGCTGTTCTATAATTACTCCTTTTGCCTCTGCTGTTCAAAGACGAATTGAAGAGCTCAAGTTAGCGCTCCCATAACGTTTTAAATCACTCAAAATGAAGAAGAGATGTAAAATGTTCGGTCATATGTGGTGTTCGGTCATCGGGCAGGTTACCCTAATTGACTTTTTCTACACTTCCCCATGTAAGTGGAAATTTGTTTTTTGCACTTTGAGAGGGTAAATGTAAATTTTTTAATTTACAGCCACGTATATGTGTATTTACACTTTACCCCCACAACAATGGTTTTAATGCGTTGAGCATTAGAAAAGTGTAAATGTCAGAAAATTCCCTTTATTTTCCCCAATTTTGATAATCTCAGGAGTTCAAGTGAAGAGCCTCGTTTCGAAATGTTAATTTAGGGTTAGGGTTTGCAGCTTCGAACATTGCGCGCAGAAAGAACAGGTACGAGGTCCAACAAGCAAGAAAGAAAGCAAGCAAGGAATTTTAGGGTTAGGGTTTGCAGGTTGGAACATTTCGCACACAGAGAACGTGAACTCGTACCATTATTCTTGTAGATCCAAGCAAGCAAGGAAGCAAGCAAAGAAGCAAAGAAGCAAGGAAGTAATCAGGATAAACATTTGGAGGACCCATTGTACATTCTTGGGGATTCATGGATTGATGCAGAGCATGCGCTGAATACAAGGGGGAAATTACTTTCGGCACTGAGTTTTAGGTGAGATGGAAATCCTTTTCTACTCAAGGGAGGTTTGCTGCTATTATCTTTTTCATTGTGACTAGGTTTTTGAACTTTGCTCATGTGTTTGACCTTTATGTGTTCTGTTCGTGGGTTTGTTTGCAGGAGTTCTGAAGGCGGTGCATTTTCTTTTCCCCTTTTTTTTGGGTGTGTGCTTGGGGGGAATCAATGGCGGGTATGCCTGATCCTCTCACTGATCTTCCTCCGCCATCTCGGTTTGATCCTGAAGATCTAAATAGTTTTGCTCTGGGCCCAGAATCTGTCGAGGTCAGCGCTCCTTTTATTGTGGTGTGTGCTTCAACTCCCAACAGTGCTCTCCACCCCTTCTTGGCATTTGCTGGTTTGCAGACTAGACCTCTCATTCCTGGTGTTCAGTTGAGGTTTTGTACAAGCTTGTAAAAATGATGATGTTGTCCAGGAGGGTTATGTTTAGGGTTTAGATGAGGTCAATGATTTTTCAGTACAAAAGAAGATTCGTTATGTATTGACAAGTCTTGATTCAGGCGTATGCTTATGATACTATTGTGTTTGGGGTATTGCTTTCTTAAGAGCGAAAATTGGGAACATTGTGACACCTTACCTTTTCTCAGATGGCAATTCAATGTTGTACTGGTACCTGTAGGTTGCAGATATATATACACTTGGATGGGAAAGTTTCTGGATTGTAGATGTGCATTTGTAGAAAATGTTTGGGATCTCCTCAGGAGATCATGGAAAAGGGTCCATAGGTTGCAAATGAGAGCAAGGGTTCTTAAATGGATGGAGTGAGGCTGACACTAGAGGTTTCTTTGGCTCGTGGTATGAGTGAAGCTGATGGGTCCATAGTAATGGTTTTGGTTGATGTAACCCCAATGTGGTGGTTTTACAGTGGGCTCCATCAATGAAGAAGCTTCTTCAATCAGGAGTTCTTCAACCCTCCCTTCTACTTCTGTCTCAATCGAATGTTGGCGCGCACCTCCTTCATAATTTACCTGGCAAAAGAATTATTGGTTCAATCATTTTCCCAGATATTTCCATGGTGAGTAGTTGCTTACATTCACTGAATTATTTAACTGGGAAAGGGCCAAACATTCAGCATGAGATGTAGCATTTCCTTAGTTGATGTGGACAGGAGTGCACTCTGGTAACAGCCTTCTGTTCAGGGGGCAGGAGGCCCAACCACCACCCTCTATGTAGGCCTCTTGATTCCGTAGTGTTAGATGCTTGCTTCTACAGGGATGAGTTAAAATTAAATGAGGCTGACCTCACAAAGTTTGTTGCACCTTCAATGAGGATGCTATTAACTTTTTTGATCATATATTTCTCTTCAGTGCTGCCAACATCATGACTGTATCTTCCTGTTGCTTCTGGAAATGTGAGAGAAAGCCAGGACACAGATGTTTGTTTAATTATTTTCCTGGAATTTCAGTTGATTATCATATTCTTATCTGCACCCACTGTGGGGAGGTGATGATATCAATGGGTAGTTGTGGCAGCTTGTCACTGCCGTTCATGATGAAGGTGATGGTCTGACACTTTGTGTGTGACTCTCATAAGGATATGACCACATTCATTGTTGGTTCACTGTGGAAGTCTTGTTTGGAGATTTCTCTGCAATCTCATAGATATGTGGTTAACAGCATTTGTTCTCTTGTCACCATATGTTGGGGTAGGTGAATAATTTTGTTGAGCCAAGTCCACACAACAAAGAGTGCTATTTATTTGCAGTGGATTCGGATGCTTCAGTTGTGCTAGTGAGCGCTCAGTACTCAATATCTCCTGAACATTCAAGTCTTTGGACAAAGACAGTTTTTAAGGCTATACAGCCCAGCAGGTATTCCCACTATCCCCTTTTGCCCTTTTTATGTGTGCATTGAGTTGATACCAGTAGCAGGATTATTCAATAGTTGGATTTACCAGAAGCTTACCGTCATTTCATTAAGCAGCTTGAATGAGGATTCCATTGACTCTTTTGATTTGCTATGTCTCTTGTGTTCTATCTAACATTGTGATCAAGTCTTTCTGTTGCTTCTGGAAACATGACAAAAACTTGGGATGCAGATTTTCTTAATTTAGGGTGCTGATGATGCCAGTAGGGAGTAATGGCAGCTAGTCCCTGCCCTTCATGATGAAGGGGTGGTCTGATACTGTGTGAGAGGTTATGACTGCACTCATCTTATTGTGTTCACTTTGGTTTACTGGAATTGACACAATGGTTACCTTCACAGTGTTATTGTGGAGTTTTTCCTTCTATCTGATCGATATGAATTGATACTAGTTTCCACTCTTCATTTAGTGTGTCGGGCATTTGTTGAGAAGATTAATTTTTTTCGCTGGAGCTTATGCTGGAGTGAGCACAAAGAGACCTTAGATCTTCATCTGCCTGTCTGAAGCTTGGACAAATCATCCTTATAGGTTTGGATTGCAGTCTTTTTGGACAGTTCTCCCTTCCTTTTTGGTGAGAACAAAAGGTGAGGGGTCCCAAGACTTTGAGAAGGTTTAAGGTGTTAGTGAAGTGCATTTTCATGAACTGCTGAATATCGTAAAATCTTCATATGGTGCTTCAGTCATATTATTAAATCGAAGATGATGACAAAGTCTGTGTTTTCTGAGGGTGAAAATAGGGTGCTGATTTTGGGAACAATTGCAAGCCAGCATTTTAGGGGGAAGCTATCAGCAGATGACCCTTTGTTATTTGTTTTGGAAACCGATGAACAAAAGGTATTTGTATTCTCTGGCCAAGTGTTTCAATATCCTTGCCCTTAAAAGACTAGAATTGTTCTATGGCTATTTGGTTCCACAATTTTAAGCTAGCTAAATAATGCTGACTCTGGGAACCAAACATTCAGAAACTTTTCAGCTGGTGGAGATCATGTTGTAATAGTAAAGATTCTTGCTCTCATGAAACTGTCAAGTTGGTCAAGCTGGGTTCAATTATGAGTATGATAGTTGTACTCTTGAGCTGCTGGGAATGATTAACCCTATCACTTGAGGACCTGAGGAGTATATGGGGAGCTTTGTATGATATACAGTGGTGCTTGAACTCAACAATGATTGCATTTAGTAACTTATTGGAGCTGTGATTGTTGTTAATGACTCAGTCAGAAGACAAAGATCAAGTTGCTGTGGCTCCTTTCTTCCCATCAGGCAGTTTGGTGGATGGTGTGGCTGCTGCCCTCATAACACATGTAAGGCTACATGCAACATCATATAGAAGTGTACTAGTTGCAATAGTTTCTCAGGTGACTTGGTGCAGCATTAGCAGAAAAAACTCAGCCATTCCAGTTGAAAAATGTTTTCAAAAATACAAAAGCTTTATCTTCATTACTGATAATCCCGAATAGCATTAGGCTTAGGGAGATGTCAGCAAGCAATAGCCAGCAAGACATACTCGCTTTTGAATGCTGACAATTATGTTTCAGCAGGCTTTGCTTCCTCCTAAATTGGCAAAATAAGTGCCTCAATGTTCTGTGTTGATCTCAGGATTAAGTGTGTCACATTGGATTGTGGGTGCAGTGTCAAATACAAGGCCAAAAGGCATGCTTGCTGATGTCTTGGCCAGACACGAACATGAGTGTACTGCGGCTGTTGGTGTCTGCCATAACCACCCTCATTCATCGAGCCATTCCACATACCTCAGCTCTAAATTTCATGGTGGCAAGGGAGGCAACTGAAAAGAGAAGGATACAATCTGATTCTGAGCTCTATGTCTGAAAACTTGAAGCACTCATTGTGCGGTGAAGAAAATTGAGGACAGAAACAGAGATTTTGGTGTGGACTCCTGACCCATTGAACTCTTTTTCACAAACAAGTTATAGGAATTTGGAAATGTTTCTATGGTCAATTGGAATGCCCAACCACCTCAAATGTGTTGGTGGTGGTGGTCAATGGCAATGCAGCATAACAGCACACATGTCACCAAGGCTGTTACTTGATGTAGCCATTCAATCATAAAAAGGGGATAGTTGGGTGACTGCTTTAAAAACCCATCTGTAGTGGGCATCACAAGGTCAACTGATGACCAACAAACCATGTGGGTGGTCTAGGTCAAGGGAAGGCTTGGGCAACTGTGCTAGGGTGATTTCAAAGTCACCATCTCTGACAGAGAAAGTAGGCCTATGGGACATCTTACAGGGTGAGAATCACTTAGTCTTTGATGGAAAACCCAAAGTTGCTTTTCTTTTAGTGCTGTTTGTTGGCAACAACTTTATCTATGGCTTCAGGGTCTTTGGGACATGTGATCTTGTTTGGCATGCTTGAAGAGCCCAAATAGACAGCATCAGTTTTCCAATGTCAAGGCATTGTTCACATGGCTCATACAACTTTTTCAATATCACCACACTTTATCCTTTTTTTTGGGGCTTAAAGTTGAACTTTCATAACCTTTAAAGAATATCCAACTTTGGAAACACCTCTATATTTTTAGTGTTCCTAGTGGCCAATGTTTAAACTTTCTTTTTGGCTCCTTGCAATTTGTCCCAATTAATTAATTCGGTGTACAGTAATTGTGCACCTATACTCCTTTTCTTCCATTAACTAAGGGTGAAAATGTGGACAAACAGCTGTGGGGCCATAGTTTTCATGTGGCCAATGAGAGGGCTAATCATGCATTCAGGAGGGCTCAGCTTTGTTCTTTTGGGTTTTGGGCAAAAGGATTATTTTGTTTTTTCAGTTGATGCCAACATATTCCCATTGTGTTCTAATTCAGTTACAAGGAGGTTCCTATGAAGTTCCCCCTGTGTTCCTTAAGATGTTCCCACTAGCACCACACTTTTATCCAACTAGTGGGTGCCCATGGTCAAAGGCCACTGTTTTTTATGTTTTACTGCCCTGCCTGCCCTGCCTGCCCTGCCCTGCCCTTGCCCTTGCCCTGTTTCGAATTTTCCTTTTGCTGCCAGGGACAGGAGGAGGAAGTTACACCCTGTAGTGCCTGGAAGAATTTTCCAGGCACTGCCCACACAGATAGACAGACATGTTGCCTTTATATATAAGATACTAGTGGGTGCCCGTGGCCAAAGGCCACTGTGAAGCAAAGCGCTCCTGTAGCTTTGCTCTGCTCGGGGAGCGATGGCGGGAGAAGAGTTAGGGTTAGGGCACAGATTCCGTGCGTGGAGAAAGGGAGCAGATCCTGGCATTTTTGAAAGTTTCATCCACACGTGTCGGTCACCTGCATGTTTCATCTATTCCTTTCATCCACATTCATTTGCGGGTGCCAATTTCCAGTGCCGGCTGATTCTTAGTTCTTCCTGTTCAAGAGAACCTCCGGTCCAGGTTCTAACCTTTTTTCCCAGTCTGAAAGAACCTCCGGTTCTGGTTCAATGCTTACAAAAGTTTATAGACCCTCGGGTCCAGTTCCAGACCCGGTTCGTCACATTTTCAGGACCCCTCAATTGCAGGTTCTTTTATACATACCGGACCGGACTGTCCGGGCCGGTTCTCGTTTTCGGAATTCGATTGTCCGAGCTGGTTCCTGTTCTCGGAATCCAACTGTCCGAGCCGGTTCTGCCGGTCCATTAAAATGCAGAACCGTCGTCGGACGGACGGACAGACACACTGTTGTTGTGGCCGCCGTTCGTCGTCTTCGTCGTCCTCCTCTTCCATCTAGGGACCTCGATTTCAAGACCTGGTCCTGTCCGTCCGTCGAGGTCCTGAAATCAAGATCGGCACTTGGACGGGCAGACAGACGGACAGACACCATCTTAGCTTTAATATATAAGATAGTTTGAACAAAGTCAAACTTTCATGTATATAGGCTGTAAAGAGGGCCCAAAGGAAAGCACATCTTTTGAGGCGTGCCCAATGTTTGGAAAAAAATTTATATAGGCTAATCCAAGTCTCCTTTAACCAAAAAACCTTTAATTAAAGCTTTGGGTACATCAACTAATTAATAAGAAGGATGAATACCTTATGTATACACTTTTGTTTAATTGGTAATGACGATATTAACCCGTATATTCCATCTCATTGGCACACACCTAAACATTAGTTTGCACAGTCTAAATCTCTATATATCCCCATCTATCTTGCTATTTCCCTCGCCAACAGTTCCAATATCCAAAGATTGAAATTGTATAGATGGTTCAAAGTGATGGTTTACTGCACTTGAAATTTGCAAACACACAACTGCCACAACTGGTCAAAATTGCAGGCAAAGACTTATCATGAAATCCAAAGTGACTACTTGCAAAACACATCGTCCTGTGAGAATTGAAAGGCAGAAATCTCCACAGGTGCTTAGCGTGTGGCCCTGCACTGGAAGTCTTGGATGAGGTGCAATAGTCATATCCACTGAATTCATTGGAAGATTGCTGTCACTCTGGACAGCTTCCAAGGCCCTTGAGGAGAGCCCTGGAAGAGTCCAATAAATATCATCAAGCCTTATTTATTGGTTTCTGATTGGTTTGATAGTTTGATTAATACAAGTGCGTAGAAATTATTAGTTTCCCACCTATTTGCATTCCCAGTTTTAGTTTTATGGGCAAGGTTGGAAAAAAGTAAATAACTAAATCTTGGATGTGAGAAATAGTTTTTTAGGGTCACAAACTAAGCACCACTGGAGATGCTTTTAGTATATCACCATAATTTTACTTGTAATTGCCTTTAATATTTTAAGGCTAAGCGGGTTAATCTTTAGCAAGAGAGGAAACATGACATGCATTCAATGCTTGTCAAAAACTTCTCTCTACAAAATTCACAATTTGAAGACACCTTGTGAATATTACTCACCTTTCAGGACTCATGGACTTGGAAAACAGTGGAAGTTGGGGACATTTTTAGTTGAGCTAAAGAAGCTTGCCTTTATGTTTTTGGTGTGTTTGAGCTTGTGTTTTGTTTAAATTCCTTGATTTTGAAGTTTTTCAGAGAGGAAAAAAAACAAGCGAGGAGGGGCTTGGGACTACACAACCCCCCTCCTTTCTCTGGTGGGGGTGTGGTGGGTGTGGCTGTCATTGCCATTGCCCTCTTTCCCCCAAAACCCTAAACCCAACCCTAGCCAAACTCCCAGCAACCCACACATTTTCACAAGATAAAGTTTCTTGTAGTAGGCATAGGAACCTCCCAGAATTTTGATGCAAACACAGACCAATTCTATGATCCCTTGTATTTTTCATCACTTCCACACATAATCCTTAATCCATGTCCAACTAGACTTCCTTGATCGCCTGCCATTAAACTTGGAACATCCAAAAAAAAGAAGAAACAAGAAACCTCAAAAACCAAGTCCTCGTCCGAGCATTTTTCTCCATGAATTGCCCACAAAAATTTGCCACTTCAGAATCTTTCCTCTAAAAACTCCTACACACCAAGCAAAATAATTACCTACTTATCTTCTTGTTGTAAGCCATGCTTCCATCTTCCACCATCAACTTCCTTGACCTTTCAGTCACCTCATTGACCTTCGATTGATTTTGCATCAAAACAAACCAAAGTTGCATGTGTTAACCATCACCAATCGTGGAGTCTCCAGATAACTTACAACCATCCAAAAACACTAGTAAACCTTGTAAGTATTTAGTTGCCAAAAATTTACTCGCAAGCAAACAAAACAAACAAAACATAGAGAAATTTAAGAGATGTTTATCTCTGCTTCCTTTCAAACTCATCCATCAATTGCTGTCTGTTTTGGCACTTTCCTTGCTTTTCATCAGTTGCAAAAAATCATCCAGTTAAGTTATCATCCATAATATGCCTCATTCTACACACCACCTAATTTCATGTCACATAGGGTCATAGGGTTACAGATTCAGATTCCTTGAGGAGTTAGGTGGTGATTTAAGAACTCACAATTTTATCATTTCTTCATAAGAGCTTTGATTATATTTTCTTGATTTACTCTGCTATTGTCAAAATGTGACCATTGGCTCATAGTGTTTGTTGGCCCATAAGTGTGAACATTTTGTGTTGCTTATTGGACAGTATGGAGATTTTTTTGCATAAATTTAATATTCAAACTATTAATTGGTTGACTAATTTTTGAGAAAACTCTAAACTTTTAAACATTCCCTACCTAGGCAATATACAAGATGAGCATTTGAGAATCAATCTTTATGTATAACAGGGGGGTATCACAAAAATTATAAATAACCAATGTAATTGGTAATTGTGTGTATTACTTTGGACGGGAAATTGATAACATGAAGTTTTGAAAATTTTGAAAAGAATAGGTACAATGTGTGGTGCCCAAAAAAACCTTTCCACATTTGTTAAAAGAAAAGAAAAGAAAAGCCTGACCAACACTAGTTGAGACCAATTAAAAAAAAAAGAATGTTCATGAGGTGCTACAAGGGTGGATATGCGATAATGTTACTGATTGAGGAAAGTTTTGTTGTCAACACTCAAGTCCTTTATCCACTACTTCTTGTTGTTAGCAATATCCCTCAGTTTGAGTTTGTTAGCAATGTTGATGGTGATCTCCATGATGCTTGTGAATGTTTTTCCAATTTGTCTCTTAGAAAAAAAAACAGCAAAATGACGTTCTCAGAACATTCTTTTCTTACATGAGCTGAATAAATAGACTTTATTCAAGCAAAAAGCACACAAAAGAAGAGGGAAATAAAAACCAAAAAAAACCTCCAAACAAGAAAATATGAGATAAAAGAGAGGAGTCTTTAATTAGTCAATTACACATTAAAAAATACAACCACCAAAAGGGAGGTACCATGAGAGGTACCATTAGGATGTAGTGATGAATTGAACTCAAACCACTTGCAAAGTAACACCGAGTTGTAACCATTGTTTTTGGGTTATGATATTTTAGACTTCAGGGCCAGTGCCAACAACATACCATTTTTTTTGTCATTAAGGTTAAACATTATAATTTTGTTTTGTTCGTTTGATAAATATGTATGTGCCAGCTTTCAGAAACAAAATGACTCCAGATATAGAGATGGTTTATAGATATTCAAAGTTTTACATTCTGGTTGCCCCATTCGCCTTGGTTGAACCGGCACATACACTGGAACCATGGTGAAACTAGTTTTGGTTCTAGTCTGAGGCTAGTTCCTGGTTCCAGTTCTGGGCCAGAGTGAATTAACAGCCACCAATGCACCAGTTGGGTGTTCTGTCCACTGGATGGGTTGCATTTTTTCATTTGGCGCCGGATGGGGCTCATCACAGTCGATTTCTTTTTGTTGCTGACCATTGTACTTTTTTTTTCTTTTTTCTTTTTTTGTTCTTGGCCGTTTTTCCTGGACCTGACCTCACACATACCTACCCTGCTCACTTTCCTACCCTCATAAGTATTGCACCGACCTACTGCACAGCTACCCTAATAACTAGTTATCCTATTGACCTAGCTATTGTACCAACCACCTACCCTACTAACCTAGCTACTCTATTAATTACATACCCTACTAACTTAACCATTAGGTTTAGGGTTGAGACACAAATTAATTAATAAGTTTTTCACAAATGTATAGTAATTAATCTAAAGTAGGCTAAATTTGGGGGGAAAATTTTAGGGTTTACACATATGTGAAGTAATACAATTGTATTTTATATTTTCTTCAAAAAGAGTGGAAAAATTAGGTTGGACAGATCATACAAAGATAAAAGACATATCTTCTCTTTTGGTTTTATATGAAATTTATTTGATTATTTTTAAAGATAACGTATTTTCTTTCAGTTAATAAATATTTATAGTTTAAAACCTTTGAATTTTGATTTTTAATTTTTTTCTTATGTTCTTTCAAAAAAATTTATTTTGCATTATATGATTTGTATAGCTTGTATAATTTTTTAGGTTTAGGGCATATATCATTAGACTTTTTTTTGTTAAGGTTTGGTAAAAGTAAGTACAAGTGCAAGTATTGAAATTATGCCCCAAAATTCTAGTTGGTAAAGGTAAGTATAAGTTTAGGTATTTCAAGTTGAAATGAAAAAACAAACCTAAATGTAATACCCACTTTTCAAAAAAACTCACTTAAACGGTTTGGATACCCTTAAGTGAAGACCTAGCCCTAAACACAATATGCATATGCAAAGTCACTTTGAAATAACCCAACCCTAAATGCAATACTTGCACTTTGGGTCACTCCGAAAGGACGCATGTAAGGTTTAAGCTTTCTTTATATGAAGATCTTACCCTAAATGCAATACCTGCATTTAAGGTCACTCCAAAAGTACGCATGTGGGGTTTAGGGTTTTTTATATGAATATCCCACCCTAAATGCAATACCTGCATTTGGGGTCACTCTGAATAGCTACCCTGCTCACTTTCCTACCTTCATAAGTATTGCACCAACCTTGGTACCTTATTTATTATCCCCTACTGACACAACTACCCTAATAACTAGTTATCCTACTGACCTAACTATTGTACTAACCACCTACCCTATTAACTTAGCTACCCTATTAATTACATACCCTACTAACTTAACCATGAGGTTTAGGGTTGAGACACATAATTAATAGATTTCTCACAAATGTATAGTAATTAATCTAAAGTAGGCTAAATTTGGGGGGAAAATTTTAGGGTTTACACATATGTGAAGTAATACAATTGCATTCTATATCTTCTTCAAAACGAGTGGAAAAAATTAAGTTGGAGAGATCACACAAAGGTAAAAAACATATCTTCATAAGCCTAATAAGCATTTATGATAGTTTAATGTCTAATCCTTATTGTGTTATAACATTTTAAATTTGAACTAAAAGAATTTATAAAAAAAAAAGCACATTTTTCCATATAATTGTTATAAGTATATACTATTGGAATATGATTCAAATTTAGAGTTTGGGAAACCCTAAATTAATTAACAACTTTTTTACAAATTAAAAATAAATAAAATAAATCTACAGTGCATTATAGGGGGAATTTTATATGCAAAAAAATGCAATACATATTTGCAAGATCATACTGAAATAATACATAGGTGATTGAAAGAAACCATATGTGAAAACCCTAAACCCTAAATGCAATACTCGTATGTAATGTCATTTCAAAAGTGGTCTGGATATTAAAATTATGTCTTTTTATATACCTAAATTAAATATTATTTTAAATTAATCTTATGACAAAATGTAAGTTTTACAATGAATGTAAAAACCAGCAACTATTATGGAACCTATATGCGGGTATTGTAACGAATGAAGAATGTCAACGATTATTTGTGCCCTATATGCGGGTATTGCAACGAATGAAGAATGTCAACGATTATTTGTGCCCTATATGCGGGTATTGCAAGGAATGCAAAATGCCAGTGGCCATTATAGGACTCATATGCGGGTATTGCAAGGAATATAAAAGGTCAGCGCCTATTATGGGACTTATATGTGGGTATTGCAATTAATGCAAAATGCTTGTGGTTATTTTTGGACTTGTATGCAGGTATTGCATATTAGAAAATGGTCTTATGGAGTTCATAATAGAAAATGATGTGGGTATTATATGTTGAAAATGTGTGGAGTATTTAAAAGTCTTCAGGTGATGTGAGTCCTATTAACTTAGATGTAAGTATTGTATAATGTTCATTTTGATCTTTGGTTTGATTCTTACATCTCAAGTATTAACAAAGTTATGACAAAGAAGATATATATGATTAATCAGATACACATTAAACAAGTGTGAGTAGAAGATACTATTATATTGATAAAAGATGTACAAAAATGGGTGCATGGAAAATTACTAGAAAACCCAATGAAAAAAAACAACATTGGATCTCTATAACATATCAAAGGATCGAAGTTCAAAATTGGGTAGTCCAAAAAATAAAAGGGCTACAAAACCTTACTAATTATATAAAATGAAACCCTAACGCATATCAATATATTTACAATCCCGTGTTTAGATTGGTATGCAGCTTCTGCATTTGCAGCCTTTGCTGCATGATGAGTAATGTAAAAATGGCGACGTTGCATCTCAATTTGAACTGCATGCAACAAACTGGGCCTTTGTTTGGTCCTGAACCCTATAAACACCCAAAAATCACCAAATTAAACCATAACACACATAAGGTTCTTCTTCTTTTTCTTCTGTTGCAAAAAAAAAGAAGAAGAAGGCCTTCTTCTTTGTTGCGCTGTAGTTGAGCTGCAGTGCAGCAAAGAAAGAGAAAGAAGAAGAAGGCCGTCTTCTTTTGCTGCAAAGAAGAAGAAGAAGAAGGCCTTCTTCTTTGTTGTGTTGTAGTTGAGCTGCAGTGCAGCAAAGAAAGAGAAAGAAGAAGAAGGCCGTCTTCTTTTGCTGCAAAGAAGAAGAAGAAGAAGGCCTTCTTCTTTGTTGTGTTGTAGTTGAGCTGCAGTGCAGCAAAGAAAGAGAAAGAAAAAGAAGGCCTTCTTCTGTGTTGCGTTGTAGTTGAGCTGCAGTGTAGCAAAGAAAGAGAAAGAAGAAGAAGGCCTTCTTCTTCGCTGCAAAAAAGAAGAAGAAGAAGGTTTTCTTCTTCTACTGCAAAAAAGAAGAAGAAGAAGGTTTTCTTCTTCTGCTACAAAAAAGAAGAAGAAGAAGGCCGTCTTCTTCAGCTGCAAAAAAGAAGAAGGCCTTCTTCTTCGGCTGCAAAAAAGAAGAAGGCCTTCTTCTTCTGCTGCAAAAAAGAAGAAGAAGGCCTTCTTATTTGCTGCACTGCAGCTGCACTGCAGCAAAGAAAGAGGAAGAAGAAGACTTTTCAAGCCTTCTTCAAACAAAACAAACAAAAAAAAACAAAAAAAAAACATAAGCATCTTACCTTTTTGTGGGTGTGTGGGTCCTACTCCAACTCCAGCCAATTCAGATCCAGCTCCAGCTCCACAGCCACAGCTCCAGCTCCCGCTTCACATCCGCTCGAAATCTCTGGAGCTCTGGCGATGGAGTGAGGGGGGGGTGGGGTTGGTAGGTGGTAGGTAGGAGGGGGTAGGTAGGAGGGGGGAGGTAGAGAATTTTGGGGCAGAGAGGAGGTGAAAAAAAAAATCTCGACGGGCAGGGAGGATGTTCATCCGCAAAACGGGTTGAACGGGCTCATCCTCAACTGGTGCATTGGTGGCTGCTGGTTCACTCCAGCCCCAGTTCTGATTTTGATTCTAAGACCGGTTCCAGTTCTAATATGGAACTTTCATTTTCAAAATTTAACATACATGGTCCAGGAACCTGATAACCACCCAAGAACTGAAACTGGTAAACAAACCGAAACCAAACAACACTGGTTGTAACCAATTGGGTCATTGGCTTGATGCTACAAACAATCGCAACTTGGGATGAGACCTGAGGATGCTGATTGCAAAGATTATCTGCTAGACTGAATTGATGGAAGGACAAACAATGAAGTCCCATGATTTTCAGTCTGTGTGAAAGACTGGAGGAGTGTGTAAAGTCATGTGCGGTACAATCTTGACTTTTCTGGCTGAATACTGGTCAAAAGGAAAGCTCGTATTAGTTTATTAGGGGGGCTCTGTTGTGGAAAACGCAAAAGATTTAGGCTGGCAAGATCCTTTCCCACGCCTTGAATAAGTTAGTAAATGGGCTGGGTTTAGGTATGATGGCTGTAGCCAAACAGGGTTGAAAGGAAGCTGACTCGATATGGTTCTATAAATCCACTGCTCACTCGCTTTCAAGCAGCTTAAATAATTCAAATAGAAGGCTGCGTCAGGAGTCAGGACAGCACAACCCAGGCTCCAGACACTGGAAGGCAAAATGATAAAAGAAACCAAAGTTAATCGCTCCATCCACAGAACAAACCCAGTGCTTGAAGGATGGTTGTGAAGGGAGAAAAAATTTGATTCTGAGATATCCCTCAACTGAGAATTTGAGACTTTAAAATGAATCTTCAATGAATTTTTTTCAGATGGATATCAGGCCACGTGAGTTTTGAGTTGGTGTAGGAAACCGTATCAAACAGGGATGCGTAGGCTTGAAGTTATTTTCGCTTAACTGAAACAAGGGGCAGGCCAATATGCTGCTCACAGCAGACAGAGAGGAGAATGCGGCATGTGGAGACACCTGTGGCCACAGATCTTGGAAGAAGGGACCTGTAACAGTTCCTAACAATCTTTCAGTGGCACCATCCAGTAACGTATCACAAAATATCTTAAAGCAAGCCTGATCCTACAGAACTCTAGAATCATGTGGCCATCTGTCTTGTGACATGACCCACCATAGGATTAAAAAAAAATCTTAACAAAGGTCTCCACTTACATCAAACCATCTTACACAAGTGTCTCCAGAGAGTGATGGGTTGTTAGATAATTTAGGTACAAAACCTACAATAGTACAAAATATCTTGCATTACTGTGTTTGCACCCTACAACTATTAAGATCATCCATCTTGTGCAAGTCATACAACATACCTGAAAGCAACTTAGATTGAGTTACAAAGTCTCTACGCACAACTATTCACCTTTCATGTACAGGCACAAAGTTGATTGTCCCATAATTGCAAGCCCCACAATGGCAGCCTTAATCTTTGAATGTGGCAAAACTGTCCACCCTGACAAGTTTTTGGAGCATTTTTAAGGGCACATGGAAATGGTTTCTACCTCACTAGGAGACTTGGAAGCCAAATTTAAAAGAATGCAATGTCATGCAAGTATCCTACCACTGTCTCATAACCCTGTGAGGTAATGATATTCAAGATCAGGGTTTTTCTTTTTCAATTTTGTGATGCCACAGTAGCAACCATCTGAAAGAGGAAAGAGCCAAATTTGGCTAACTGGGTTCAAGAGGATAGTAGACATTTTCGAAAATCCTACTATGTTTTCTGGTGACCTCCAAGGACCTAAAGTGTCTAAATATGGCAACTTTCATCTTTTTCCTCTCAGAATGTGGTGAACTAAAAGGCATCTAAAACGAATATAATGAAAGTTAAAAAAAAAGAAGTGTTGCATAGATGCAAAATTTCACACAAAAGAAATTGGCTGTCAAGATAATTAACTCTCAATATCTTGGTTAAAATTTTGTGCATGGTTGATTCTACATCATGACATGCACAAACATTTGCCTTCCTTCAAGATTCCTCTCAAAGCATCGTGGTTTAAAATTCAGTCACAATCAAATTCAAAATACACAATTGGTGTATGAAACTCTGTATGGTTGAGACATATGTTTATAGCAAAGGGGTCTGGACTCTGGTTATGTATGTGACTTATCCCCTCATTAATCATGTGGAATCTGTACTAACCTCATCCAGGGCCTTGCTCCGCCTTGGAACCCTAGCATGGAAAGGTTCATAGTTCATACCTGCCGATTTGGTATGTTTGGAAGTTGTCTTAAATGGCAGAATTGACCAACTGCCATCTCTGATATTTCTTACCTATCTATGCTGCATAACAACTGACCTGTGCTAGTCTATGACTTACCTATAGACATTCATACTATGCCTTAGGAGCGGTGATTTTTTTTCCAAGTATGCCTAGTTGCCAATTTGGCTACAGAGTTCAGCTATCGGTTAGCTCAACTGGCTAAATTTTTGTGTCAAGTGGAGCTTTATTGGCGAATCTTTTCAATGGAGGGTGGCTACGGTGGTGAATTGTTTTTGGCAACTGTATGAAAATTGGCGACAATAATAATACTTGTGATATAAGATGTTGGTGACATAATGTCTTGCTATGTCATATATTTGGCTAAAAGGTGGGTGGCAAAGGGAGTAAATTTGGCTACATAAAGCCAATAAATCTCCAATATAGTAGCATAATTTATGTGATTCGAGAAGAAACTCCCCAAAAACACATTCATGATCAAATAACAATGCATGTAAGGTTTTGATTATTTAACCTTATCATTTGCAAATTGTCAAACCAATAACTTCAACACAAAAAACTAGCTAATAAGAAACATCAACAACATTATCATTCAACCTACAACCAAAAAAATTCAATGTTAAAAAAATGACAATCATATCCTTTGGTCTTGTTGCAACTTTACTCACATATTCGAAATATAGAAATGACCGTCAGTATAACGTTCCATTCTAATTGCAAATGATATTAAGAAATCACATCATGGCAACCATACCCTTGCTAGAACCACATGTCAAATTCAAAAATGCAAAATTGATTACCATTCCCATTATAGAAATAGATGATAAATTGAAAAAATGGAGAATGACAATTGTGTGTGTATTTAGTTCAAGTTCAAATATTATTAGGGGTCACTAGCTACATCAAAATCACAACATCATCAAAATTCAATGTGCTAGCCAAGGTTTAAGATTTAGGAACCCATGAATGTTGTCAACCTTCAACCAACCATCTACACAATAGTGATGTTTGGCTTGCCACTTAATAATGGTTTGATCATATGGAAAAGTTTACAATGTAAAAAAACATTGATTATGGAATCTGGTGCACAAGTCTAAATGTGTGTTTAGTTGATTTCGTAATTTATTTTTCATGAAGTTAATGGTGTTAAAAGTCTGCTTATCTTCAGTAGAACCAAAAACATGGATAGCCACAATTTCAACAATTTTAATGAATTATGAAAGCTTGTGGTTGAGAATTGGAGATCCAAAAACTTTGCACCATAATTTGGTAAGTGGATTGAAATTATTTTCCTTTCATAAGACTTGTTTAGAGTTATATCCCATTGTCATTTTGAAATAAAAAACTTGCAAATCTAGGGTGTGAGCTAAGAGTAATGTAGGGACCAATTCCCCAAATTTACCCACCTTATGACGGGCACAAAAGGTGGCCTTCAACATAATCAATTGTTTGTAAAATTATTTTTTTTACATCCTGTGGATTTTTCACCCAACATTGGGGATAATCCACACCCAACGCTATCATAACCTAATGTTCTAGGAAGCATCATTCAAGTTCATTAATAAGACCTCAAGCTATTTCATCACTTTGTTGTTTCATTTTGTCCATAGCCAGCTTGAAAGATTTCCTCGTGATAGGGTCAAACTTTTTAACACCAAATAGGTCATGTTGGTATACATGGTACTTATGTCTAGTAAATGAAAATGCCAAATGCATAACATTTTCTCCACCATTGACATAAAAAAACTAGTTCATGGGAAGAACATCATTAATTAAATTTCAATGGCATTAAAGTCATCAAATGTTAGATCATTAAATCTAATGTAAGGATCACAATATAACCTATAAAGTTTGCGTTGTGCTAGTTTGACACCCTCCATAAAGTCACACACAAAAATATTTCTATCTTGTGCAATTTTGATCAACATATGCACACATTTAAGTAACAACAGGAAGGTAGCCCAAAAATGAATTCAACGTCACACATCACATTTAAATTCTTCAAAACCATGATCATTCTTGGAATTCTCAGCATGCAACTTTCCAATGAGAGGATGATATTCAGCATATACTTGCTTTCTAAAAAAAACATGGAAATCTATGGGGTTTTGACATTTCATTAAAGTTTATTGCCTTTGGATCAAATCTATTGTGAAGAAAAATTGCATATAAGGCCTCCAACTGATGCACAAGTTCCAAGTTAAACAAAGTGATCCCTGCTAGATTGGTCTTGTGAACAAAACAATGAACCCCACTTAGGAATGGAAGAACATTTTCTTTGAATTGTAAGGTCACACCCATTTGATGGCTTTGAAAAAATGTTGTTTCCATCACACCCCATGTTGACCAATTTCCTAGGTAGTTCTTTCAACCTTAAATAAACTCTTCATTATCAATCCAACAACATTATTAGATGTGGCAAAAACCCCTATAATCTCAACACATAAGAAGATTATAATCCTCTTCCAACCTTGCACCACATACAAGTGGATTGATAACCACTGCATGTTGTAAGTTGTTGTAGCTTCATCTACATTAACATCAATGAAATTGGCAAAAGCAAATGTTGCTTCAGTGGCTTCCAATAACACCTTGTGCATGACTTCAACCATGCCCCAACTTGAAAAATATCACCAATTTTTTTAAAAAATATATTTGACCTTCAACATTTGGAATAAACCTTGCATGTGTTCGTAGTCCATCATGGGACATCCATGGGTTAATAGGTGATAAATGGAAATAAACTACACATATTTCCATTTATGTTTTAAGGGACATCAATTGGAGTTGGGTCCAACATAGAAAGGTGTTTAACAATAAAAAAATCACATTCTTTTTTGGCATGCATTAAGTTTTTATTGAAGTAATGAGAACCATAATCTACACCCAACATTAAAACTTTAGCTTTCCAATGCCCAACATGCTTGAGTAAGCTATCCAACTTTGGGGCCAACAATTTTTCTTTCCTTTCAATAAATGTGCAAATCTTACATCTAACTTGTTGCATTAACTCATTCTCATCAATAATAGATTTTTCCCATGGCAAATGGGTAGTCGAGGCATCTTGAAACTTCTATGAACTATTGTACAACTTTTGTTTTTTTGTTGGAATTTGATTGCACAAAACTTCACAAGTTGAATAAAACATAATAATACTTAGTGATCTTTCCACCAACAAGACATCACCAGGCTAGGCAAAAGACATTGCTGGACTACTTTCACCCTCAAGGGTTGATGAAATATGAAACATAGGTTTGAATTAAAAAATTTTGGGCACTTGCAAAGGGGCCATGGTATCTTAACCTTACAACCAACAAAAAATTGGGATTAACAAAACAAAGGCCCATAATTAAAACTTGACGACCTTGCAAATTGTACATAAAAGTTGATCAACATATTATTCAAGAAAGGACTTGGATTGTAACTTTGCAACCTTAATATGAAAGTAGTAAGAAATGGGCATTAAGTAAATTCAAATTCAGTTCAATGCAATTGGCAAACAGTCATTACCTCATGGAAATTCAAATCATTATTTTAAACCTTAATATGAAAATAACATGCAATTGGCATCAAACAAATTCAATTAAATGCAATTGACAAATAATCATAAATTATAAACTCATGTAAACTTACTTCACTGTAATTTACAAACATGATATATACAATGTACATGTTGTAACATAAAGTGGTGATTCTACCATATAAGCACCATAAGATTCAAGAATAAATTCACCTTCTTCCTTGCTTGTAATTTTATGGCTATATAACTTACAAGTTGGACTTGTAATTTTGACAAGTTAACTATACTTACAAAGATGTGTAAAAGCTTCAATCATGTAGCAAGGAAACAAGAATTAGAATTGTAAAATGCAATGTCTAACTCAAAGGATTTGGGCTCCATTAATACTCAACATTTGCACATAATTGTTGAACATTGGGGACAATTGCAAAACTATGAATTTTAATCCAAAATTCCTTACTAGTTGATAGTAAAGTTCAAAATCCAGATTCAACCATCTTACTTTCTTCTATTGTAGGATTGACTATTGATATAATCTCCTTTTTAGAAGATGTGATTATCTTCACATTTATTGGCCATTGTTTTTGCTTAGTTGCAAATTTTTCATTTATGAACCCAAACAATTTAATACGAAACATAAGATAAACCAATAGTTCCAACTTTTCCCACTTGTTAAACATGAAGATAGAACAATTTGTCCAATGTGGGGCCATGTATAACATTCGCAATTTGAACTACATTTATTATTAGAACAAATTTCATAGCTTGCACCTTAAAGTATTGAGCACATATTGAAATAATAAATTATTACATACCTTTTTTTTACCAATCTTGCAAGATGTAATGATTTTCTTAATTTCATTTTTGTAGTTTGCAATTTGAATCCCTTGGTTGAAACAATTAGAGAAAAAAGGTGGCACACTAGTAATGCTTGCATGTAATAGTTTGCTATTATTGTATATACCACGCATCCCACATGGCATGCCTTCATCCCAAATTTCCCACCCCACAAAAAACGATGGTTTTAAAACTTCTAACTAAACTATGAATTACATAAAAAATTCCATGACACCATTTTGAAACATGTCATGGCAATGGGTGTAGTCATAACCTTATGAGAATTTCAGAAAGTATCCAACCACGATCACTTTCAACCGAAATAATATCAATGAGGTACCATGACTCTTCACTGATGAATTTCATTAGCTTCCAACAATAGGTACAAATAAAAAATGAATAATTTGACCAAATCTTGGGTCAACCATTATACAAACATTTGTGTCCTCAATTTTGTGTCACGTTTCCAAAAGAAACAGGGAAGCCTCAATCATGTTGTTAGCTAACACTTTAGAGACATAATGAAATAAAAAAAGTCATAGAATTTTCATTCAAGTTATAAGCAATTAGTGAAGGGAAAAATGTATTTCATTTCAATTTGTCCTTGTACATGTAAGCATTCAAGCTTTAGGCACATAGAAGCCCTAGGCATAGAGAGTTGTAATAGTTGGGGGCTCTTGCATGATGATGAAAAATTCTTGAACCACACCAATGGTGACACTACTTGGATGTAAAACATCCACCAAAACCATTGGAAACCAGGTCTATGAAATTGCAAAGAAGAATATCCATAACAACAAATAGTGGAATCATAACCATTAAGAGTTGCTCACAAAATTGTCATAAAAGATGCACATTTGTGTAGAGATATTCACATAAACCTCCTTAAAAAACTACAAACTGCATCTACCATATATATACATATAAACACATAAAACATCTATATTAAACTGCTATTTTTTATGAGAATATGCTCAAATGCACCAATCATATTGTCATCTTTCAAATAATTTTGGAAGAACAATATAAAGACATGTAAACCCTAATCTTTTGCTTTCTACTAGTATTTCCCATTCAATGATGTTTGATAAAATGCTAAACATGGGGCGTTCAAGAGATTCTTAAGCCATGAACAAAATATAAAAAATTGTTTCTTCCCGTCCACACATCCAACAATGATGAAAAGTTTGATTGTGAGTTTGACCAAATTCTACAATTTTTTTATCATGAAATTTTCACACATGCCAATATCTTTCTTATGTTCATTGTTGTTTTCCATATGGGTAATGATCTTGGCTTTGGGCTTTGAGATTTCGAAAAATAACTTTCATAAAAGACATTCCATCATTGCCCATGCTTGGATGCAATTAATGATTGTCATTAATATACAGCCTCCACAAAGAGATGGATGCCATGAAAAAAAAAAACATTTACAAGCCATGTGTATGGAATGGAGCACAACTAGATAAAAATAGAATACCCAAAATGACAATAGCAAAATCCCAAAGATTAAAATAATCACAAACCTCACCACTCACCCATTCACCTTACAACCCTTCCCCCATAAAAGGAAAAAAAAGAAAAGAAAAAAATAGCACCAATTTCACATGCTCTATAGCAATTTGGAAACTATTGCTGAAAATGACAAGAGTCAGACTTACAAGTGGAGGAAAAGAAGTAGGGCACAATGAAGGTAGTAAGAAGATTTCCTTTGAACAATTGTTGAATCCGATCACCAAAAATAGGTTCCACACCTCTAAGGTAGCTATTTGCATTGAACTCATTGTTGATGCTTCTGATGTTATCTTCTACATGTTCATCATGATTAGAGACAAGTATGTTCCTTTTGATGATGTTTTTCAGAAGAGACCACGATAGGCACCCATAAACACATAGATTTTGCCTAGTGTGTGATAGCTTTAATTTCTAGGTTTCCCAATGAACCTACATTGCCAGCGATTTTGCTGTACATTTGTATCACTTGTTGCTAGCGAATGTGCTTCAATGACAAGAGCTATGCTGGTGATAAGTTCAATGGTGCTAGGAGCACTGTTGGCTACTGGAGGCGATGACAGTCGCACATGTGGCGACATTAGGGCTTAGTTGCTCCAGATGATGACGATGCTATCACATGGCGCTAGGAAGACTTGGCGATTTCATTCAAATTTTACCCCATTTCCATGTTGCAAGGGTCTTTTTTGTGTAACCTTTTGGCAATTTTTTGCCAAAAAAAAAAAGTCACCGCTTAGGAGGTGTATTCTGCCTCTGTTCATTCCTAGGGATGAACTAAACTGACAGAATGCGGCTCTGATGGCATGTTCTCTAGTACAATAGCTGCCTTTGGAAGGAAAAAGCCATATGCGAATCCCTTGATCCCAGGTAAGGGTTATATACAAAAATACCTTTGTCTCAGATGAAGCTGATCTGTGGAAACAAGACAGTGTGCACATGGGGGACTAGCCTAAAGAAAACATCAGCAAGGTATTGTGTGAGGTCCATAAATTAATGTTACCCAGTTTTTCAGCAGTGTGCAGTGTGTATATCTAATTTCCAGCAAGCTTACGCTTAAACGTCAGTGCCTACCAGAATGGTTTGCCTCCTCCCTGGTACTCCTACCTAAACTATCCCAGGTCAAAACTGACACCCCTATATGTAGGGTAACTTGCTCGATGGGCGTTGCACAAAGTAAGCACAGTCAAAAAAATTATAAAAAAAAGAAAGAAGCATTTTGTGAATTGGAACACCTGTCGTGTCGTTTTATGAGGGGCGTTCTGTTTTACAAAATGCTCACCCTGTTAATATGTTTTATAATGTAGCCTGCAGATACAGTACAAAATTTGGAGCAGGGCTTTACATTATAGGGGACAACTTCCTTGTTGTCTCTTGCCCCTCTCATGTGCCAAGGGTCTCTCAAGCTCATTTATAAAAATTATTGGGCTTGGAAAGGGAGAATTTTTGTAAGCACCTCAAGTTTTGCTATCTGCTACTATCAAAAGTCCAGTTTTGAAAGTGGAGTTGGCAGGGTTTTGGGAGGTGCTGGGCCTCAACAACATGGCCTAGAGCAGTAATTGCTTGCTTTTTTCTCGCTTGTGTGTAAATAACCATTGTATGTGCAACTTTGACCACTCATTACTGCCCATCTCAAGTCCAAATATTGAATTTCTTTTCCCACCAACCTCATATAACCACCTTCCATCTACTATAAAAGTTTTAGGATCATTAAAGTGTGGTAGCTATATCAAATATTCCAAAAACATCAAAATTTGAAAGCTGCCCATATTTCATAAAATTGTACATTCATTCATGGGGATTTTTCATTTCTCACTCAAATTACACACTTCTACTCCCAAAGTATTCAGATTGAAATTCCTTACAACTCTACTAAGGCGAAAATTTGAAAATGTGACAAAATTCCAGCTATTGGGAGATTATATGGTTGCCGCTCCCTCTTGTCACTTGGCACTGGTTTGGTCATTAAGGGTTAATGCCTGTGGAACTTACCTGGATAACCACACATCAGGTTCATGGCGCTGGCCTGTTGAAGTGCCATTTGTTATTTCAAACATTCCTAAATATCAGTACACAATAAAAGGATCGGAGCAGTTTGCAGCAGGAGCTATACTCACAACTGACAAATTGAAATCTCTCCCATACAGCCAGAACAAAATGTGAAAAAGACACAGTACCTACACTTAGGCCCACTTTAGATGGGTCCAGGGTCCAAATTCCTAGAAACCAATTTGGACTCATTTGAAGCAAATTGAATCCTTGAGTTGAACCCTGCCTTGGACCCTAGTTGGTATCTTGGTTCTTCAAATCATAATCTCTCCTTTTCAGCTTAAAAAAGAATTGGTTTAGGGTCTGAACCAAGATGATTTGAACCAATTGATTTTCCCTCCAAAATGCTGCCATGTAGATTAGCCTTGATTTGCAACTTTTTGGTCTTTGACTCTCATCTAAAGGCCATGGGTCCAATTTATAGATCTCATTCAATAAGATTACGCTATTTCATTGGACCCTGGACCTTGGATCCTCATCTAACTAAAGCGACCCTTAGTTAAGGCAGACTGTGCAAATAGATGGGAGACACGCAGTTCAAGAACTAATAAGTGTCACAAAGTTGATCTTTACCCTATAAGAGGCTATCCACCACTACTACAGGTCTAGGCGTCAAAATTTCTCTTGTGGTCACACAGAACAGTACCATCTTCCTAAATTCCAAATCTGCTTTCTGGAGTAAAGTTAATTCAGGGACTTTACAGGCATCCTACCAGCAAGCTGTATCATGGACCTCCCTAAAGAACTAGCTCAATTTGGTAAACGAAAGGGGAAGATAAGGGGTGTTTGGTGTAAGAATGTTCAATAATGGGTGAAATAAAACAGATTAGATTTCAAACTTAAAAACTTTGATCATTGCATCTTTACAAAAACAAACAATCAACAAAAACAAGGTAAAAACCCTATGCAAATAGGACTCATGATTACCAAAATTACGATCAATGATAACAAAGAAGACCTAAGACAAAAAAGTTGTTGTCTATCACAAATCGGCTAGTCACGGAGGTGCACTCACTAGCTATGATGTGTGCAAGAGAGGAAGAACTTCAACGAAATGTAGTAGCCCATTGAAAAATTGCTATGGCTTGCGCACATTGTAGGGCTATGGACATGTGTTGTTGATAGTAAGAAACAAGCATCAAGGGGATTAAAGAAGACCTCTGATGATGCGCGATAATGGTCTACACACAAGTGGTAAAAAATGAATCAAAATGAAAATAAAGACACCCAAACATCTCAATAGCATGGGGAATGAGTCATTGTTTGATGTTCGCTCAACTAGTGTTTATCCAATGTATGATCATCTCTTCTCCTAAGCAGCCATAATCGTTGCATGTGTTGTCTTCATTGATGCTCGTTGTACCATATTTGTGAAAGTCAAGTCAACGATGATAACATCTATCAAAATCCAAAAGCCATGTTTGGTGATAAAGGTATTCACTCGTTATTAGGTGTGGTGAGGGAAAAGGTGGGAGACCTCCTTCTGAACATTTGCTCCACTCTCCAAAGTAATAGTTGTGATAATATTATGAAGTGTGTTGTGCCCTGTTGTACATTCATTTTCATAAGGGCACCAAAGCAAATGCATACCTAGATTATAAATGGTTTGATCACATGGATATTGTGAAAGATGGGTAACTATAAAATGTGACTGACCAAAATGAATATGTAATGCTATAAGAAAGTGGGTTGAGGATAAACAAAATGTAAGTGTGGTAAGATGAATTAATAACCAAATGCTTACCCTTGGACCCACACATGAGTGGAGATGTTATGGCATGATATTCGAAAAACTGTTTACTAAAAATGAGGCAAACTTTTGCTTGTGTAGGCAATTTTCTTAAAAAACCTATAATTGGGGATATGATTGAACCACTAGGCTCTCAAAAGGTGGGACCTAAAAATGGACAACCCAGGGTAACATGGTTTGGACATCTCATAATGTCATCTAAAATAAGGAAGTGTTAGTTTCAACATGTGTTACTCCATTTAGAAGAATAAAATAATCATCTTATTGGAAACAAAAGACAAGTGTAGGAACGATTGTCACCCAACACCTCAAAAATGCACAAGCAATAGTTTAAACCATAGAAGGGAGGCCAAACTTTTCGCAACCCTAGCTTTGGGCTCGTGACCAAGGCAAGGGTTTACAAGGTTGCAGGCTAAGAAGGAAGCTAGGAATCACACAACATACTCCCGAGAGCGTGAGAAGGTGTGAGGGAATGAACCCTCACACCCCAAGGGAGTTCCACTTCAGGGAGTTAGAGTTCCGATGGACTCCCAAATCTTTAGAGGGCGGTTGCAGGGGTCAAAACTCAATGGCTCGAAAAGTTATTTATATCAATGGAAAGATTTTGGAACGTAAATATCTAAAGTGGTCTTGCATTGCCCATTTGGACATCTGAAACACAAGTTATGGCCAAAAGAAAGGCCGAGAGTCAAATTGACAATTTGATTCCTCACCATTAAAAGTTGGGAATCAACCCAATTCCTGTGCGCACAGATGGCGTGCGACATATCATTGGAAAGCTCTTGACAAAGGCTACAACTTTGCTTTAGATCTCATCGCAATCCAAGGTCTGCACGCAAAGTTATGGTGCCCAAGAGTCGCAGGAGTCTTAACCTTGGCGATTTCTGGACAAAAAACCATTTGGATGTGAGTCTTGTGGAGAGGTGCAGAGTATACTATAAGGGGGAAGGTGGTGGCTTCTTTCAAGTCCGGGCCGCGGTGAGTTTTGTGTGTTCGTGTTACGTGTGGCTCATCCTAGCACCAAAGGTGTTCCAACTATGCACAAATCACCTTTTGTTGGTTTTGTGTAGGTCCGTGTGAGTGAGTGAAGCTTGTCAACTCTTCCTAGTCCCATCCCGGAGCTCCAGCATGCTCCTCTACCCCTCCAAAGTGCTGCGAGCCAGGGAGCATGCCTCGACTCCTTACTCTTCCGTTGTTTTCTGTTTGAGACTCACATTTGAGTCCTTCAAGGAGTTGGGAGTGCGTCAAAACTTGCCCAAAGAAGCAGGGGAAGTGGCCCAATGACGAGCTAGGTGACCAATAGAACCACTAAAAGATTTCGCACTATGTAAATTTCCCAACATAACTATGGTACAAATATCAAATTTAGCATAATGCTACAAAATACTTGGAGATGGAAACATTGTATGAAACAAGTAGCTCAAGCATTATGCATAATATAACAAGAGCATCACAAAAGCTGCATGAAGATTTAGAAACATAAGGAGATTATATATTGTCCCAAGATCTTTACGAAAAGCCTTAACCACAAATAACTCGATGACTGATGTGGATCTCATGAGTCCACCCAAAATCTGGAAACCCAAGTCATGAATAAGAAAGACAAAAGGAAGTGATATAGAATGATCCAACCCCTATGGAGATTAAACTACACATTTTGTTAGCTACATTAAAAGCCTTGATGTTGATAATTCCTGTTATAATTGTAAAAACATAAGAATCGCATTTGATGCAAAGCCTATTAAATGTGTATCATCCACCAAGGAAGGGAAAACACAAGTAGGGTCGTTTTTTGTTATAGTGCAAAGAATGCGAAAGTGAACTAGAGTAAATTATTCTCCTCCCAATGGGTCCCCTTGTCATGTATTTTACTTTGACAAAATGACTATGAAATCCTCATATTGAGAAGCCTAAGAAAAATACAATGGGGATGGGCATGCATAAAATTGTCGAACAAATGGGAAAAGTTGATCTAAATAAGCAGATGAAAATTGTAACTTTTAAAAAATGTTTAACTATTACATTGAATTGAAGGCGTTATGGACGTCCACTTATAACATCATAACACCACCCAATTTGGATGCAAATTTAACATTGTTGGAATGTTGTGAATCATTATGTCACATTTATTATGAATCGTTACACCAAATTGATGAAAACTAAAATGCTTTGTGAAAATATCTTTAAATTGAATAATCAAAGTGTGAGCAACTAAACACTAGGTCACTTCATTGATTGCAATGGAATGTATTACACACGAACTATTTTTCCAATAATAGAAGTTGAAATGCAGAAAGCAAAAATGATATTAAAGATGAAACATGACCTTGAACAATGTGCCCACACAAATAAAAAAGAGAGGTCCAAACCAGTTGCAAAATCATCTGAAACAAAAAACCTTATGATCAATAAATAATTATGTTATCTATGCTTTACAATGGCAAGACTTGTTCTCCAAATGTGGCCCAACTAGATTAGACTTGATATCCTCGTCCTAGACCATTTATTTTTTCTAAAATGTCCTCAGTGTCCAGGTGCCTTACCCAACACCAAGTTCCAAATCTGCAAGTTTGAGAATAAGGCCCACTTAGACGAGGGTCCAGGGTCCAATTTCCTAGGAACTGATTTGAACTGATTTGAAGCAAGTTGAATCCTTGAGTTGGACTGTACCTTAGTCCTTAGCCTGATTCTTGGTTCAAATCTCTTTTTAGCCCTGTTTTTTGCTCCGAACCAATGGATTTCCCTCCAAAACACGTGCCATGTAGGTTTAGCTTCAATTTGCCACTTTTTGGTTTTGGATCTTCATCTAAAGGCCGTTGGGACCAATTTAAATCTTTCGACCAATAAGATTGCTTGAATTCATTGGTACGTAGACCTTGGGCCCTCATCTAAAGTCGGCCTAAGTTAATCCGCGGACTTTACACGCATCCTGCGACAGACATGATACGCCATCTAAGTTCCAACCCTGCTTCCCGAAGTGGGTTAATTCAGGAACTTTGCAGGCATACTACCAGAGAGATCTGTCATCTCACTCGCACCAAACAGTTTTCGTAAATTTACAGACTCTAAATTTATAATAGTTCCGAAATGATGATCTGGACATAGGAAAGCTGATCAGTCAGTAACACGTGGGAAAGGGCAAGGCTGAATGGCTCTACCTAACAAAGACCTTGAGAGACATAAATTTTTAGATTGTGTTGATCTGTAACTATGTAGCTACTTGTGAATGCATTTCCCTGCCACACAGGAATGCATTCACAAATGAGCTTGATGGGGCAAGGGGGGGTATTTAGCGTCTCGCAACAGGAGTCCCGTGTTCTGTATAACAGCCTAATTTTGGGAGCACCCGTAGCTATGCCTCCTTCCCTCCCTCCTTCCCCTATAGGGAAATGCTGAAAGTTTCTTTGTTGTTGGAAGGGCAACAAAGCCTTCTAAGGCACATCATGTAATATCGTAAATGATTTTCTTGTGGAGAGCTCACTGGGCTGCAAGGAAGCAGGCGATTGAAGTTCCTGGTACTACCTTGGGACACAATTGGAAAACGTGCACCAAATTCGAAATTCATATATATTTATATATATGTACACATGTACATGCCAATCTTACTCTTCCAAAATCCATTTTTGGAACAATACAGATCGTAGCTAGCTGACAGATTTCTTTGCAACCAAGTCTGCGTCTGCAAGTTGCAAACTTTTTCTCACGATCATTCTGCTGCTGAGAGTGTCACAGATGGTTATAACCCCATGTCCGGAATCAAAGGCATTGCAAATGTGTCACGAATGTAAGATATTATACTCAAAGTAGGCAGTTAATATTTAACAGGAAAGCTCAGAAAGTGACTTGTATCGTCGAATTAGAAGCTTCGAATTCGAAGTTTTCTCCCTTGTAGGTGACTCGTGCATAATTCGGAAACTCCGACGTCCATCATGTGAACTGATCTTGGCTTGTTTTGACAATAAACCAGTTCTCGCGTCAGTGGGGGCCAGATCTGCAGGATCAGAAGGATCTGAACCTTGAACCCGACTCAACGATAACTTGCTCTTCACCTTTTGTCTAGCAGTGTCGAACTCGGGACGAGTATTGGGACCTCCGTCCAGCTTGCGTCTGATCACGAATGATCCCTTTCGCATCTCCCCTGGGTTCAGCTGCACGTTGCTTTGATTTGTCACAGATGAATCGGCTTCCCACATTTGATTCAATCCTCGCTTAGCATTGGATTTTGATGGTGTGAAATCATCACCATCCTGCTGCTGTCGATTTTGGTCTGAGAAAACCTTGGTACCAAGTTCATTCTTCACTGGCCACAAGTTGGTGCGTTTCGCGGCAGCGTTTGTTTGTTGATCTGGATTCCTACTGCAAGTGACTGGAAAACTAACAAATCTGCTGTCAAAACCACTCTTGAAGGTAGAAGAAACATTGCATCTTAGTACTGATGAACTACAGTCAGATGGAGCCCGAATTCTAAGATCCTCTTTGATCCTTGAGGCGCCAGCTTTTGTTCCCTGTACATCTATGTCTATCACGCATTGATTGCATCTCCAGGAGAGGTCTCGAAGATTTGAATTGATTCCAGCTGTCTGTCCTCTGGAATTAGGAGCCATACAGTACCTGTCGAAAATCCAAAACAAAGGTGAATTGATTATAAGCCTCGGCGGTTGATTATATTTTGCTGAATCATGTGCAACAACGGATCTTGGTGAACATAAGAACCGTGTCGACTTCATGCACTTAAAGAGTGTGATCAGACCAGCAGGAGAAATGGTGCTCCAGTGGCTGATCGTAATCAGGCATGTATGATGAATATAGTTTCTAATTTTTGCTGGACCGACGCAGTCGACGGTCTATGCTTCAATTCATCTACGTGAGTTTGCATTCTAGCAAGCAGATTTGCAACCCGGCTCTAGTGAATCCAAATCTACTGCTCTAGACCGATGATCCGATGCAAATAGGAAGAAAAAGAATCTACAGCACTGTTATCAAGACTACGAAAATTCTAGTGAACCGGCTGTGCCAATTAGTGAATAGAACTTGAGTGCTACTCACAGATGCTGAGCACGAGATTTGCAAACGGAACAGAACTGGAGAAGATCCACGAATCCCACATCGCCACACATAATGCACTCGACGCCAGACGGGTGATCAGCAGGTTGATAATCGTGTTCGTCTCCCTGTTTGTCTTCTGAACAGATTTCTACCGCTCTAAGAAGACGGCCATCCAATGAGGACACTGCGGTAAGCGATTTCTCCGAAATATTTCTGATCGAACTTCTATTGCCATTCTCTCCATACTCAGATTCCACCATGGATTATCCTTGATTGCTGTTCTCGTCCGTATGTTGAAGTTTCTTCTGACTCCTGAGAACGCCGGGAATCGCTAAGCTCTGAAATTCTCGAATGTAGAATACCTCCAGCCTCGATGTCAATACTGATCTATTTCACTGAGTTCCCCAAATTTCAAATTACTCGCTCATCGCTGCGAATCCAGCTACATGGTACTAGTTCTAACAGATTCTGATCCTCCTCGATAATGCGTGAGTAAGCAAACTCGAACTCATGTCGATCAACACGGCCTGTCAACGCTTCTCCATACCATATTATTTTCGGCCACATCAAACCTTAGAACTAATGAGAGTTCTGCATCTCTCAGCTACTTCCTAAGGCAATAAAATCTTTTGACGAGAAACTGTACCCAGTTTTTCTTCGCATAAACTCCTTCAGAAGCACTAATATCGTCTACGGTGCACAGTCCTGTTCAAGACTCAAACAACAGCCTCTGTAACCAATGAAAACCTTCTCTCATCACCTCTTGCACATTTCAGCATGTTTTCTTGGTCTACCACCTCTCCACCAATATTCTCCCCTTGACATCGATGTTGCAAAACTTCTAGAGTTCCAAAAAGAACTCAGAACGGAGTCGAGAGTCGATCACTTAACTTTGTGCAGACGCGGTACACGAAAAAAAAATTCTAGCTTGCAGGCATGACTCATGCGCTACAGAAACAAACTTCCTACGCGCGGATCGATTGCTAAGGAAACCGACGAGTAAGTGTATGTATACAGTTTAGGGGAGGTTAGTAAGAAGAGGCATGGAGAGAAAGCAAGCAAAAGTATCTTGGCAGAATCCGAGTGACACAGTAATATACCCCTCATAATTTTGAGACCTGATTTTTCCAAGAGCAAGTGATGAGTGGAGAGCGTGCAGGTCGGTGTCACCGCCACACCGCACAAACGGCGTAATGAGACGAGAGTCTTACCCAGAGTGTAAAGGGATCAGGTTAGTTGCCTGGTCATCGGGTGCAGCTAGCGCATTACTATCACGAAGATGCAGCGTCCGGGAAACGGCGCGTCGGGAATCAGATGAGCGGCGACGTACACGAGACTGCCACGTCAGGGCGGGGGTTGGAGAGCGGGGGAAATATCCATCCCGAGTTTAGCTGCTATAATTAGGCGGCTGCTTTTTCTGACGCACCCCCGGCAATGGCTTTTCTAGGACTGCAAGCGCCAGGAGTGTATTGGTCTCCGTTTGCCTTTGGAATCCGTGTCTACGTCTTCTGTTGCTTCACAACGTACGACATGAGTTTGTCTTTTGCTATGACGTCGAAAATACACGGTTCTTGAACTATGATTATTGACAATGACGCGGTTGGTCACTTGTCATGGGCTGATTGGTGCTGGGACGCTGGTTCACACCGGCCAGTTCATCGTTGAGGGCAGCTATTGGATACCTTCGGTCTTAATCAGTGTGGGGGAGGCTATGATAGTTGGGTCTGGGTATTTGAAAATAAAAAATTCGAAGAACTGCTCGGGTTTGGGTCTTAGAAACCCAAAGAAGGGTGGTTATGAGGTGGGGGTGGGGGTATGTGATTAACTGGGTGTAAGGTCTAGTTCTTTAATAGAAACCCATTCAGGTACAAATAGATTCTTTTATTAAAGTTTTTGGAAGACCCCTTCAAAACATATGCTAGGTCCTTAATAATGTCCTACAACATCACATTTTTCTAAGATGTTTAAGCCTTAACAAAAAGTCTTAAGTCTTTTAAACTTACAAGGCAAGGGTTCTTTTCTCTTGGCAATTTTGAAAATATCACGATTACAAGTTTTGAAGGTAGAGCGCAAAACAAAACCTCAAAGAGGTGAATATATCTCCAAGTTTATTTCTTTCACTTTCTTTAAAAATATATATTGCATAATTTTGCATATAAAGGCCCCTCTAAAATGCATCGTAGATTTATTTTATATACTATAGACTTGTAAAAAAAATTGTTAGTTAATTTAGGCTTTCTCAAACTCTAAATTTGAATCATAATCCAATAATATATACTTATAACAATTATATGAAAAATGTGTTTTTTTTAATTAAATTTTTAAGTTCAAATTTAATATGTTATAATATAATAAGGAATAAACATTAAACTGTAAAAAATGCTTATTAAGCTTACGTTGCCTAGGCTAATAAACTACCTATACAACTAATTTGTTTACTTGATAATTTCAACCACCTTCAATACCTACATAAAGCATCTAAGATATTAACCTAAAAGGCCTACATTAATGAATAAACATAATAGGCCTATATTACGTAGGTAGCCTATTAGGTAGTTAATTAGGTTACTTAACAAATAGCTTATTAACCTATTACTCATGTTTAGGCTAGGTTGTTTAGTTTGGTCAATGTCAACATTTCAGTCAATTTAACAACCATAGCAATGAGCTTTTGTTGAAGCTAGTAATTTGGCAAGGCTACAAATTCTTGGTTTTTTTTAATGAACACTATTGTGTATTTTGGAAGTCAAAGTCATGTTTTAGCTTCTGAAGGTGTTGAAAACATTACATAATAACTTGGCCCTCACAAAGCTTCCAAATCCACACAAAATTTGTCATGGTTTCTAAGAAATTTTGGCATGGCATTTTCATACCTAGCAATTAATATTTTGGAATTTTTAAATTCGCATTAAAAACAAAAAAAATAAAAATAATTGCAATATACATAACCATAGGTGTATATATATGTATATCATTTTAAATATTATTTTAAATAAATATGTTTGAAATGAATATAATTCCATAATATCATTATTTATATATAATGTGTTACAAATAACAATATATTTGGACCAATATTTAAACCAATATTATACATCATAAAAAATAAAGTTTATACAGTGACTTGTGTTATATATGTATAAAATATTTTCGACCCACTATTTGATTATTTTAACCAAGAAACTATTTACTATATCAGAAAAGTATAAGACAAAATTTCAATTAGACATAGGATTAATATATGGGAGAAATCATTTTTATTATATGTGAAATAGGAAAAAAAAAGTAAAAAATTATGAGTTTTAATTTTTTTTAAAACATAATTTAAAATCTTATTAATTTAAAGACTTTATATTTTTGTTTTTTGAAATGAGTTTACAACTAAAAGGGGGAAGAACATAAATATGAGCATATTTGAAAACAATTTAAGCTTGAACTTTTAATTTTATGATCTCGACAAACTTTATATTGCATTTAAAGTTGGGTTTTCATGTAAAGTTTGTTTTTTACCTTTGTGTGATCTCTCCAACTTAATTTTTCCAATCTCTTTGAAGAAGATATAAAATGAAATTGTATTGTTTCACATATGTTTAAATCCTAAATTTTTTTCCCCAATTTAATGTAAAATATTTTTGATAATTAATGAATTGTCCACAAATTTTGTCATATAATTAAACAATTAATAAACCAGTATTTTGGGTAATTTAAATGATTTATTATCAAAAATTAAATAATCATTTATTTATTGAAAATAATTAACTAATCATTTGGTTTAACTTTATTTATTTGGATAATAAAAAGTTGGATCTAGAAATTAGATTGATTAATTTGACATTTGATTAATTAACTTAATTATATTTTTGTTTTAATAAGTTATTGAAATCATTATTTAAGATAATTACTCCACATTATAGATTGCAAGTTCAACTTTTCCATGAAATTGTTTTACACCAAGATAAGTTTGATCACAATTGTCATTATACTATTTGTTCCACAAACAATAGAACCTCTTTCAAATTCAATGAAATAAAATAAGAATCATGGAACTCCTAATCAACAACCCCAACCTCTATACACACCTTTATTAACATATTATTTTGAAATTAACTAATTATTTTGGAATGACCTTGAATGCAAGTATTGCATATAGGGTTGGGTTATTTCAAAGTGACTTTACATGTGGGTATTATGTTTAGGGCTAGGTCTTCACTTAAGGGTATCCAAACCATCTAGATGGGTTTTTTTGAAGTGTGGGTATTCCATTTAGGGTTGATTTTTCATTTAAACTTACAATACTTGAACTTATACTTACCTCTACCAATTAGAATTTTGGGGCTTCCTTGTAATACATGCACCCATGCTTACCTTTATTAATTGGAATTTTTAGGCATAATTGCAATACTTTCACTTGTACTTACTTCAACCAACTAAAATTTTGGGGCCTAATTACAATACCTCCACTTAACACTAATATTATCACTATCCTTGTGTCTTCACATTTCACACTTTTTGTGTTTATTACTTGGAAACAATAATAACCTTTGTGCTATATTACACTTCATGTGTGTGTTGAATACGTGATGTTCAAATAATTTGGGCTATGGTTTCCTCCATACAAAATTGATTCTAAAACATAATTCTTAGTGCCAATGGCAACAATCTTGATTAATAATTGAGACATTTATTCATGACATCATTTAATACGTACATTTGTGTGATTGAGCATTGTTTCATGCCACTATTTGAAATTACATTTACGTTTGTCAACCATATGTTACGAATATTACATGCCAATATTCTCATGTGTGAGGTGGCATGTTCACAAAGTGTCACATCACTTTTTTTACACTCATTTGTGATCTCTTGCAATGTAGTGACCAATTGTGTAAGATTCCATTTGGGTTGATGAATTTATTGTGTCATCAGACCCTACAATGGTACCTATAGGGAAATCATTTTGCTCCATATTCATGTTCATGAGCCCATCAAATTCCACGATCCCATCATCACCTTCAAGATGTTCATCTTTGTCATCATCATTAGATTCCATATCATCTAGAATATGTTGTGCATTCGCAAACATGTGACCCAACCTTCCACGATGTGATCCATATCATGTTCCACAGTAATGAATGATATCTTTTTGAGAAATGTCTGTGCATGTAAGAATGACCACAATTTGGTGTGTACACATGTTCCCTCACAATGCCCATTCACATATGTAACAAAATATTTTAGTGAATGGGACTTTCACCGCGTAAATAATATTGGGAAGACGTTGGCTCTATATGCCCCAAGCTCCATCACTTTCAAGGGTTGGTTGGCATACATGGGTGAGTGGAATAGAGGTTTCCTTTTCCATAGTTCATGTAATAATGGCCTCCATAACCTTGTTTTTTTATGAAACCCTTTTTAAAAATTTCCAATGTGTGCATGTAGTGGCATGCAATGGTTGGTGTTAATCGCCACACCAACTAGTTAATCTTACACCCTCTAAGGCCTTTTGTGTCAAGAGCAAACCAACATCTCAACGCACCATAATATGATTCAATGCTCACTTGGGCGTGTTGGTTGGAATTGGGCACTTTTTGAACACCCACCATCCATACTTATGCGAACATAAACACAATGCACGAGGATGAATAACATTATTACAAAAAAAATTTGAATATTAAACCATGATGAATATTATCACTTACCAAAGTGATGGTAATAAGTCTAGAAATAATTTGTCCACACATCATTAGGCTTATGTTTATGAAGGCTTTATCTCATAATAACCCTCTCACGCTTTTTGAAATCATCAATCGTTTTTCCATGATTGATGGACATGTACATAACATCATGAAGGTCTTGGAGGATTCCACCTTGCACTTTCACATCTTTGATTTTTTCAGTACCACGTAAGTGCCATGCTTCGAGAACATGCCAACAACAAAGGTAGATGGGAACCTTGTTGACGCACTCCCAAGTCCCGGGTTGAACCCACTTGAGGGTTCAACTATGTGTAGTTGCGGAAAGTTGGGACTCGGAAGGCGCTCCTGACTTCCAGCACTATAGAAGGGTAGAGGGGCGTTCTAGAAGTCCCGGGATTAGACTAGGAAGAGGGAATAGTAAATCAAGCTTGAATCTGCATCCAAAACAAACCACCAAGTGGTTAGTTCACATTCCGGGACACCCTTGGGTGTTGGGACAAGCCACGGGCACTTTGGACCACAAGATTCACCACGGCCTGGACTCGGGGGAAGCCACCACCTTCCCCCATATAGTATTCTCTGCAACGCTCCGTCGAGGCTACATCCAAATGGCTCTTTTTCCCGGGACTCCCAAGTTGGAGTCCCGAAATTGTCTCGAAATTGTTCCGGTTGGAATCCCGGGACTTTGGCAGCTCATAACTCCCAACTGCCAAGTCTGATCTTAACGAGGTCTGAACCAAAGTTGTAGCCCTCATCGAGATCTTTCCAACGCCATGTCCCTGTTTTGGGCCTTGCTGTCGAACTCTAAACATTCGGGAGTCCCGGAGGACTCCAAGTCCCCAACTTTGGAAGTGTTGGGCTTCACCCCCACACTTGGCCAAAGTGGGGTTGCGACACTTGTCCAAACCCCATATGACCTTAATAAGGACACATATGCAATAAAAAAAAATCTCCATGAGTGGATGGGGTTAGTACAACATAAAATCCATTTGAGATAATGAATAATTTTATGAAAGATATCAAAAAACATCTAAGGAAAAAAATACAAAGTGAATACTTGATATAGAACTAACCATAATGCCTTCAATTCTTGAGGTGCATCATCAACGAGAAAACATGATGGTTTCCAATGTGGCATGTGTGATAACATCTTATTTTTAATGGTTTCAATCATTCGATCAAATCTTGAACTATTTGCCTACTTGTAATGATCCAAGCTAAAGGGACACCCGTGCGATGATCATCAAACCCCATCAAGGTGAATAGATGGAATTTCATGTCATTTGTGCGAAATGTGGCATCCATAGAAATGGCACCATTGTGACCATATGATAGCATGGATTCACATAGAGTTGGTGTTTGAATACTTATGGTGAATGGGACTTGAGTCCTGTTGATTTCACCAACATCTTGGAAAAAAAAACACATCTTCTAGATGTTGGAAAACCCAAGACCGAATTGAAATTATAGGGTTGGTGTGTAAATGCCAACTTCCTTTCTTATGTTTCTGGTCCAAATATGCAATGTTTTAAAGTCCAACGAAATCATTTCATGTCATGCTTTGACCCACATTCACACATTCCCACCAAATTACTTTATGCTTGTCATATATTTGTTTGGTCATGTAACCTAAGCTTAGTTGGGCCCATATATGGTCCTTCAATGCTTGTGACATGTGTGGAGCATAACAAGATATATAGAAAATGGATTTTAGGTCATGCTCACCATGTGCAAATGACCCATTAGTTCATGTATGGGCCTTATGGTATTAGCCACATCATGTTGTATGTATAGACATTTGATTGAAAATGATGCTAGGCATTCTTGTTTAATAGATAAAATGTGGGTTGAGTTTTCCTGATAGTCCCCTGGTCCATATCTACACTGATACCTAAGCCAAAAAAATTTCAAAATGTAAATGACTACATTTTTGGTACATGAATTAAATAAATATAAAAGGTTAATGCCATAAATGTTTACCATGTATGCCCCAAGTGGTTTTTGATAGTTGGTTGTTTGACATCTGTTTGGCTTGGAAATTTTTTGTAAACATTCCATTCCATAGGGTGTTTGTATTTTTTCGTTCAACTTCCAAGAATTCTGAGATGTGAGCATATGGAACATAAGCAAATTGAATGGTCATTTTATTTTGCCCTCCATGGTATATCCTAGACTTCCACACCAAGTCTTTGTTTGAGAATTTTTTTTTTGGAACCCTTCCCATGACTGAAGGAAGCAGGACAAAATTTTTGCACCAAGATAATTTATAATTCTATAACATTCATCATTGAACAAAAACCCAAAATGCAATACATACCTGACTCTTTTAAAATCAATGTTGTGAATTGGAATTCCCATTACAATACCCATATCATGATATAACATACCTATTGTTCCAATGTACATAAGGTACAATATTTGCATTTTGAACCCATATATTAAAACAAACTTTGGCAATACCCACATTGAACTATTAAAGCTTCCATCATTGAAAATGTTCACATATGCAACACTTGGATTGCACCTTAAACCCATTATGTCTGAAAACCCCATGTAACAATACCCACATAATGATAATTAATGCACATTGCTTGAGAAGTGCAAAATGCAATACCTGCCTTAGGCCATAAAACCCATGTTGGTTGTAAGGAGTCAATGTATTATTCGCATATGGGTGTGAAAAAATCAAATTACAAAAAGATATTGAATATGTAATATTCGTGTAAAGGTATAAAACCTTTATTTATGGTTGTATACTTAATGAAACTTGATGCCCTTTTTATATCCAATAACTAGGAAATGAAAAGAGGTTGAATTGTGAAAATATAAACAAAAAAAAAAGGAAATAACAAGAGACAAATACATATTTTTAGGAATAAAAAATTACAATGTTCCACCAAAGCTTGTAGTCCCAATTGAAAATGCAACCTTAAAAGATCATAACTCATACAAAAGTGGGTTAGAAAATATTAAAATCTAACAACTATGGAACATATGAAAACAAAGGAGATTCATAATTATGGTATAGATCTAAACAAGTGATAAGATTAAAAATCAATATAATGAGCAAAATTTAGAGTATAAACCTTAGGCTTTGAAATATATGAACTAAATTCTTATAAATTAAATCATAAAGCATAACCTTAAAAATCCAAATGATATTTTGCCATAAGCTTTATTACAACCCTAACTATACAAACCCTAACAAAAAAAAGTCTTAGTGATATATGCCCTAAACATAATAAACAATACAAATTATACAAATTATATAATGCAAAATAGAAATTTTTTACAGAACATTGGAAAAAATTTAGAAACCAAAATTTAAAGGTTTTAAATTATAAATATTTATTGACTGAAAGAAAATACTTTCATTTTAAAAAAATCAAATAAATTTCATATAAAACCAAAATAAAAGATATGTCTTTTACCTTTGTGTGGTTTCTCCAACCTAATATTTCCAACTTTCTTTGAAAAAAATATAGAATATAATTATATCACTTCACATATGTGTAAACCATAAAAATTTCCCCCCAAATTTAGCTTACTTTAGGTTAATTATTATACATTTGTGAAAAATTTATTAATTAATTTATGTGTCCCAACCCTAAATTTAAATCATAATCCAATAATACATACTTATAATAATTACATGAAAAGATGTATCGTGATGTCCATTCAATAATTAATGAGGTAAACAAAATTTAATAAAATATGCATTAATTAAAACCAAAATGGTTATAATTATGACATTGTTTCCATTATAAATTGTTTGTAATACTTACATATGGGACTTATGTTCATCATCCATGAACTAGGGCAAACCTTAATAAATTGATAGGTAGGATTGTAGGGGGGGGGGTGACGGTGGAAAAAATGAGTAGGTAATGAATTAGGTATTTGATTATGTAAAAAACATAGATAATAGGTAGGAGGTAGATAGACAAGTTAATACATAAAAAACAAGTTACCATATCAAAGTGATTCGATTTGTAAAATATTTATGTCAATAAGGTGATTGTGTATGTAAGGTAATTAGGTCAGTAAGGTAGGTAGTTAGTACAATGGTTAAGTTAGTAGGGTATGTAATTAATAAGGTAGCTAGGTTAGTAGGGTGGGTGGTTAGTACAATAGTTAGGTCAATATGATAACTAGTTATTAAGGTAACTATGTTAGTAGGGAATAATAAATAAGGTACCAAGGTTGGCACAATACATATGAGGGTAAGAAAGTAAACAGGGCAGTTATCTCTGAGGTCAGGTCCAATGGAAAAACGATCAAGAACCAAAAATAAAAATACAAATAGAGTGGTCAGTAGAAAAAAAAATGGACTATGATGAACCCCATCTGGCGCCGAATGAAGTGGACAGAACGGCCAACTGGTGCACTGGTGGATATTGGTTCACTCTGGCCGCTGAGACACTCCTCAGCAAAGAGAAACTGACATCTGAGATGTAACCTGACACAGGCTCCAGACGGCAGCTGGATGCTCGCACTTACCAATAATGAGGCAAATCTAGGATCGAACTCTCAACTCTCAGCGTTTGGTTGCATAGGTAACCTCTGGAACCGTCCATAGAACGCGGATTGTATGCAGTAGCAGGTGTTGGTCGATTATGGGTAACGTACTGTGAATTGGGCGCGTTTCCATTTCTGTACAGGACAAGTGTGACGTTTACTAATATTACGTTAAATGTTACCTCTCAAAGAAATTTTCCACTGTATTTGGAGGGCAGCTCTATAACCTTGATTATCTCTCCTAGAAATGATGAGGGATATTACTTATTTTGTAAGAGTGGGAGGGATCCTTTGTGGAGCCAAGGGTGGTAGCCTCCTGAAAATAAGGGGCCTAATAAGTGGATGGAAAATGTCAAAATATGCCGGTTTGGCTCAGGAAAATGGTTTTGGCTCAGTATACTTTCACAGTTAGCAGTGGCCAGTAAAAGGCACATCCACACTGTATACATGTCAAAAAGAGTGTATTAAATAAAATCTGACTGATGCTCAGTGTTTCTGATTGGCCCATCATAATGATTGGTCCAGGTGGTTTGCTATTAGTACTGTACTACCTATTTGCTGTCCCCGTTTCAGTTTTATGGGCAGGGTTACAAAAAAGTAAACAACTACACTTGGACATGAAAAATATTTTTGCAGGGTCACATACAGAGCCGCAGCTGCTGGAGCTGCTCAAAGATGAGTCTAAAGTTGAGTCCATCCTCTATTTTTGGAATGTCTCCCACCCATTGATTTTACCATCTTAAAGCACAAGGCAAACATTATCATCAACTTAAACATATGTAGATCACAAGTGGAAGGAGGAGAGGGTTCTTGCACCTATAAATGACATAATTAGGCACAAGCCTAAGAAGTAGGCATAAGATTTCTCCTTCTTTTTAGGATTAATAGTCATGGGTGTAAGGTGCCCTCCCAGTAAATTAAGGAATTTGTTTGCATGCTTTACAGCAGGCAGATCCCTCCCACTCGTAAGGAGTAAGTGTAAGAACCCCTCCTCCGCATTTGGTGGTCTACTTATGTATAGGTTCATTGGAACCTTCACCATTCACAAAATGTGAAGCTCAAATGGGTCTACCACCTTGTCCTAGGTCCCTTATTTTTTGGAATGCCCCACAGAGGGGCTTTACCCCACACCTAGATTTCAAGAGAGCATTATCAGGATCTTTCTTGGCAATTTATGAAGAGACTTGTTAGCTAGCCATGGGTAAACCTAGGTTGCAAATCGCTTGCATGATAAAGCCCTCCTAACAGAGCTTGTATATTGAAGATAGGTTATAATATCTATAACTCAACCAATCAAATCATTCTCATAGGTTGTATTTGGAGGAAGTAGGCAATTATCTGCAAGTTTCTCATTGGTGATTTATTGAATGAGTATGTGGTGTGATATGTCCATTTTGGCCCAGGGATTCATTAGTCCAATTGGACGGATATGGTAACACGTGCAAGAGCTCCATGTTGAAACTCATGGAGAAAAATGTTTGAAAAGACCAGTTACTTATTTGATTGAGCCGCAAAATTATAGGCTTATGTGACCCGGTGCACAGGCCACCAGTGCACTGTTCCTCTGAAACCCACTCAATTGTGGATGAACCTTGGTATCCTATGCTATAAACAATCTTACTTCCCCTATCCAGATAATTATTAGTATTGTTTGATTCTCGACTTCAAAAGGAACATCTGGTCCAGTTTTAACTTAATTATTTTTTCTTTAATGGAACTTCTAGTCTGGACTTGATACCAAGTTTTTTAAATTTCTAAAACCTGTGGTTCAAATCATTTTCACAAAGAATTTAGAATTGGTCTTGGCTTAAGACCAAGTTCAGTTTAATTTCCATTTCCATTACACACAGTTAAATACTATTTTTTGTTCAAGTAGTGCACATAGTTCAACACAAAAATTATATAACATCAATTGTGTACAACTGATTAAATACAATAACATGCCTAAAATGTAGGGCCAAGATTATACTTTTTAAAAATAAAGTTGTCTTCATTTACTTAGAGAACTTGAACATATTTAAAATGAGGTAGTGTAACTTAGTATGTAACTCAATGTAATTATTTAGTTACTTAATGGTAAAAAGGGGTAAGGAATGGTCATGGTGCATGTGCATGCCATTCCTTGTAATTAAATACAATATCACATGGGGTACTTTGGATTAATTAAATATGGAATCTCATGGGAAGCATGTGATTTCGTTTTATTGGGATTAATTAAATATGGAATCTCATGGGAAGCATGTGATTTCGTTTTATTAGGATTAATTAAATATGGGATCTCATGGGAAACATGTGATTTCGTTTTATTAGGATTAATTAAATATGGAATCTCATGGGAAGGATGTGATTTTGTTTTATTAGGATTAATTAAATGGAGGATAACTTTTGGAAGGTTCTAGACTTGTTTCCTTTGGGGTTAGTATATAAGGAGGTGTTTTGTGACCTTAAGACAGACCTCCTACCTTTGTAAAGAATGATGGTTTGGAATACCAAGTTGAGGATGATAGTTTTGATTTTTGGAAAGGCTTTTGGTTTTGATTGTTTTGAGTGTGATAGTGTGTAGTTCATGGTTGAGGAATGTTGAGGCTCACCACCTACACGTAGACAAATGTGTTGGCGTTGATTGTTTGTAGAAGGAGAGTGATAAAGCTCTATGTATAGACAAAAGGAGAGTGAGAAAATAGATGTGTAACCCATAACATAGATCTCCATAGCTATGTAACAAAAATACATAGTTTCGATCCCATACCCGTCCGTGTTTTACAGTAGCACACCTAGTTTTGGTTCTAAGTCAATTTTGAAAAGAGGGTGATTACTTGGTTAGGTTTCAATGGCGATTTTAATAAAACTAGGAAGCTTTGGTCCAAACACCTTAGAACATGTGATAGCTTGGACCTTGAACCACCTAAATCCCATAATTTGTCAACAAAGGTATCCTAATATTTTGGCAGCTTTGGCAATAACTTGTCAAATAATTAATATATTTTGGGAATTTTAATGCAACAACTTAGTTTTAATTTAAGAATTTTACCACCTATAAACTAAATATAGTAAAAATATTTTCTCTACCAGAAGTTTTCAGTTGCCTTCCTGGTTTAATTGTTTTCATGAACTTATATTATATTGAAGAGGGCCAGGATTCAACTCTAACTATAAAAATTGAATTACTTGACATAATAAAATATTATGTTGAAAAATTCAAAATAATTTAATTTGTGCCAAAGCTGCCAAGGTATTACAGTTGTTACCTATTTAAGTGGGTAACCATAAAGGTGTAGGTAGGAAACATAAGTGGCTACTATTTAGGTAGGGTGGGTAAGTATAAAGGTACATAAATAGGGAATGTAAGTGGTTACTATTAAGGTAGGGGAGTGGGAAGGGCATTTGGTGGCTAATAGTGTTAAATAAATAGATACCAATCTTGACTTCGTATATGGTAGGGTTTCAATGAATATGTATTTGGGTATACACCTTGGTATATAAATTGAGAACTGGTTATGTATAAGGTAATATGTGAGGATTTCTAAAATAAGCACCTGCCCAAGTCAGAGGGGCCTAAGGTCGAGGGGTGCTTATTTTGCAAGTGCCTCCCTCCTCACTTAGTACTTGTGTAAAACACCAACAACTTTTTTTTCTTTTTGTCTCTTGACACCTGCCAGGTATCACAGGAAAGCACAAAAATAAAAATGAGGCTAAGCATTTTGAAAAGTGAAACACCCACATCACTTTCTCAAAATGCACTTCCATTTGTGGAGGACACATTCCACTTGATAACGTAGGCATGTTGACAAGTGAAACACCCACTGGAATTTCTCAAAATGCCCTCCCATTGCAGAGGACACATTACAGTTGATCATGTACCCTCCAGATACACTAAAACATTTCTGCCTATGTGAATTGTATCATGTAGATCTCATTCCTAGTTTACTCATTGATGAAACAAGGTCACCCAACAGACTGTAAGTGCTCTTGAGAAGACATACTTTGTACATTCTCAAGATTACATGTAGGAATATGTGCAGTCCCCAACTCTGCATCTGCCCTAAGCCGCAAAATGGAGGCTAAACTTATAATGTAAAGGCTAACCTAAATTGTGACAACTAGAATTAATAGCTTGCCAATGAAACTGTAGAAAGGGTTCGTAGTTGGGGGCCACTTTGCATGACACTTCTTTCTACTGGGTGGGCAGAACCAAGTACGTAGTAACTAAACATTTCTTTGAATTTGAAAGGCAATGCCTCATGCCTCATTTGATCATATTACAACCATAAATTTTTGAATGCTATAGTTCTAAAGCTTTGAATGGTGCTCATAGGTTCTTGAGTGCATGACATTTTAGTGTTCAGAAAGGTGAAGCTTACCAAGAAGTCGTCTCATGCTAGAAAAGTTCTACCAGGGCGAATGCTCTTGTAATGTTCATCATCCTAAGTTTATTTATCTCCTCTATTTCGATGTAACTTTTGTTGGTCTTTTTGAAAAGTTATAGTTGAAACTTGGACTTTCTTATGTTTGTAATTTGTTTGAACCTCAACCATTTTTTTCCCAAGTTTTGTTTTGCAGCTTACTTTAATTCAGTATTGATATTTGTTTCTTCTTGCGCAGGACAAAGGTATAAACTATGGACTACAGAGGTCACGACTCACGACCAGTGTTTTTTTTTCAAATTCATCAAGTAGGTGCACTGGCTAGGATCCTCAGCATTAATTAACAGTAAATGGCGTACTGTCCTGGTGTACTAGTAGATCTTTTTTGGAATCTGCCTAGTTTTGGCTACCTACAGGAACACACTGTTTAAGTCTGACGACTTCTAAGTTGTTTTTGGTCAAGATATGGCGAATTCTTTTTTTAAATCTCAAAAATCTCTTTGTTGGATTCGCCAGCCTTTTTTTTTTGTCGCCAGGTTGCGAAAATTCGCCCAAAAAACAAACACTGCTCACAACAGGTGTATTATTATCTGCTATCCACGATCATATTTGGAGCAATTTACTTTAAAGTTTTCAACGCTCCGGTTCTACTACCGTCACCGTATTTATTTATTTCTTTTTCTGTTTCAATCTTTAGTTTTGTTCGTTCTCTTAACTTACCTCATAACTTGTTTCCTTTGTATTGTTCTAGGGTTCGTTCAAGTTTCCATTTTATCCCTTTTTTAACTGTTTAATTATAACTTTTTTCTGTTTCGTTTTTTCTATTTTTCCCCTTCCTGTTTTAGCAAATAGCTTTTCCTTTTTTGCATTTTTCAAGAGTTATTTCAAGATATTTTTCTTCTTCTTCCTATTTAAAAAAGGATGATTTTTTTCCTGTTTTCTCTATTTTGTTTTATCTTTTTTTGGGGAATGTATTTACTGTTTGTAGTTTGTGTTTTGTTTCCTCGTTGTTCTCTGTTTCTACTTTCTGTCTTTCTCCTCTATTTACTTTCTATGTTTTATATTCTGTGCTCTATTTTTGTATTCTTTTCTTTCTGAACTTTTATGTTCTTGTTCTATGTTATATTTTAGTTTCTGCTTTTTTTCTTTTTTATTTAATATCTTTTAACGTTGTTAATGGAAATTATACATCTGTTGTAACTAGGGTGAAGGAACGTTTTCCAAAATCCGGTAGTATTGAAGTTTGTTTTAGCATGCCAGTGAGGACTGCACAATGCCCAAATTATCCCAAGAAAGAGAAACCGGGAAAGGATAATGGGAACATGTGAACTGAAAAAAAAAGAATATCTGTTTTAACCAACTTTTAAATTGACTTGGTAAGTAGGAAATAATATTTTATGTTTTTTTGATAAGTACGTTGCAAAAAAGTTCTTTGAATGTGGGATCGAGGGTCTTTTTTTTCAATTTTGTGACGTAAGGCAGATAGGTCATAAAGGAAAGTAGATTTGTTTGGAACCTGTGGTGACATGCTACAAGCAATGGTCTAAATCTAGCCATTTCAACCTTTTTTTCCTCGACATATTGTGAGTTTGGGCCATTTTAACAAAACACAAAAACACCTTTGTAAGTTTGGGGCCCCTATTATTTCGTTGCCAAGTGGTGAAATGTCAGTCCCACCAAGAAAAGCACTTCTGGAATCCCTTTCAAAATTGCAAGAACACATTAAAGTTATCCTTAATATTCTACCTTGTTTGGGTCGGGTCGGCCTTTATGCCTTGTTTTTCTTCGTCTCATGGCTTCTTTGTGGTCATCCTTAAAATCTCTCAACTCAAGGATGAACATCCCAAACAAGGGATGAAACCCCAAAACAAAACCCATGGCATCAACTTGGTTGGTGCCCAGGTTAGAGCCACTCTCCACAAGCTTCTACTCAGAGAGAAGCACTAAAGCTTTCGTTTGCACTAGAAGCTCACTTCTACTAGAAAGTTGAAACACACAAAACTCTTGCTTCGCTTAGAAACACATGAGCAAAGCCTTGCTTTCAAATCTAGAAATTGCAAAGAATTGCAAAACTTTGAAGTAATGTACAAAAGCAAAGCAGCTCCAACATCTGGAAAAATGCAAAGAGTAGAATTGTGGAATAGTAGAAATACAACAACAAAAAATGTGCACAAAAGTAAAACACAAAACCTGGACCTGGCTGCAAATCAAACACACAAATACACACTTGCATTGAAGACCTAGAAGTTGCTTGAAATTTGAAGACATTGGAGAAAACACATACACATACGTTGGAAATTACAAGAACCTTGATGAAATTGGCCTTGAAAAAATTGAAGCTTGAGCTACACACAAAATTTCAAATCTTGGAGAACAAACACACTTGGAAGCTAGAAATTGCTAGAAATTTCATGAACCTTGCAAAGATTGGAGCTTGAGCTACTCTTGAAATATTACACACATTTGGTGAACCTTGAAGAAATTAAAGCTTGCTACACAAAAACCTTTCCAAAAATTTCTGAACTTTCAAGAAATCAGCCTTGAAAATATCAGAGCTTGAGCTACACACGAAATTTCATAGGTTGCAAAAAGACTTTGCCAAACCCTTGCTGGAAACACAAGGAAATCACAGCACAAGAATAACATGCAAAGAAACCTTTTACCACGCTTGTTGGAAATTGTAGCTTGTAAAGAGACCTTGCTTCTTCAAAAATCCCATCCGTAATGCAAAGATACACGGGGTGAAATTCGTTTCACACTGTTTCAGGTGGAAAAATAAGCGTTTCCTTTGCTATAAAAAATGTTTTCATGCCTTGTGATGCTTGAACATTTGACATCAGGTCACTTGGCCCTTATACAGGTAACTTTATTATTTTCAAAACATGGTTGCAATTTGATAATGTGATTTATGAGCTTCTTATGTCCCATTTGGATCAGAAAAAACCATACTAAAGCAAGTGAAAAAATGATCTTGTCCACAAATTGAAGGTTTTGAAGCCAACTTGGCTAGAGACTCCATGCACCATTACATAATACATGTGATGGATGGTCAATTACCTCTAAGAGAGCGTTAATAAACTACTTAGTTTCCCCAAAAGGAGATTTATTTTGGAAAGCCATAGATTCAAGTGGTACAAAGAAAATTGAAAATTTCTAAATATAGTAGGCTTAACAAATGTAGTGCAAGTTATCATGAATAAAGTAAGTTGCACAATAGTTGGAAATTAATAGAAGAAACATACCCTCATGTAACATATGGGCTTGATTTAATTTCATAAGACATACTTTAAAATGGGATTTTAGATATGTGAGAGACAATCTTGGAAATATTACATTTATCACAAAAGTAGACAAGCAATATAGTTCAGAATTTTTTGGAAACAAGATACAGACATAATTGCTACCATTAGGCAACCTTTTTATCTTGGTTGGTCATAGATAGCCAAAATGTTGTATTATAAATTAAAAGTGCCAAAATTATGTGCTTTTTGAGATTTTCAATAACTAGAATTCAACCAAAATTATCAAATTTTCATACATTGTACAAGTATGTAGCCAAAAACATAGAACAATGTTTTAAAAATTTTACTTTCATATTTAGCTGGTAGCAAAATGTGAATAAACTATTCCTGTGGATCATCATCACTTCAGTTGTAACAAAAAATTACCAAAAGGAAAACACTGCCACCAGGAGATGCAAGATTTGGAACAAAATTTATCATCTAGGAACTTGGCTTTTAATATTGAAATCTACAGTATACCAAAAATTGGTACAGTTCGTTCAAATGAGGAGAAAGAGCGGGGGCATTTTGAGGAAGAAGGTGTGGAATGTTCTCTTCTCAGTAGTCAATTTTAGAAAGCGATTGCATTAGTTGTTAAAGGTGCAAGTGATAATACTTATATTTTCTTTGATGCAATTGGTGGATTTAGGATAAATTACACCATGGGAAGTTTTATCACTATATGGATGAGCTAAAAAATAAAATAATAATATGGACATATCAACATGAAAATTTAGAGAAAAATACATCAACATTTGCAAATTAGGTGGTTATCTATTTGGTATTATACAAAACAACTTTCCCTATATATTATATACCTGCTAAAGAATAATTTTTACTTATTATGTAATATTAGATTTCATTCGACCACCAAGAAGTCCAAGCGTCCAATACCTATTTGGGTTATGTGTCCAACTACATAAATTTGAAGGTATCACTTTTGTAGGCAAACCTCTTGAGACCAGGTCCTTATCTATATGCTTGTTGTCCATATGCTATATTTTTTTGTTTGTTGCTTTACATATTCCTGCGAAAGATTAGTCACCTGTCTCTTGGCAAGCCTTACTGATGTCACAGATTGGAGCAAGGTTCACTCCATGTTCCATAAAGAAGCACAAAAATTTGTGCTTTGTCTTACGAGGTTGCTCCTTCGGACATGTAATTTAGTATTGGTCTTTTACAGCTTCACAAGATCTTAAACAGTCTGGCGTTGGTATTTAACAAATTGTACGATAACTCCTTTTTGAAGAAGAGTAGCCAAAAGAGAAAGTTGGTGGTTCTTTGTGTCAGAGAAGGGCTCCAAATAGGTCCCTGAATGCCTTCAGCTTGTGCTTTCTCAATGGCCAACTTATCCTATTGGCCTCACGAGCATCTTATTATGAGCTGGGTCCTGTTGTGTGCAATTCACCATTAATTTCTTACAACTTCATGAGATCTCATTGGTGCAGGACTACAGATTCAAACATTAAACTCTTTTTCAAAAGAGGCAGGAAAGCACATGTAAAGGTTCCAAATGGGTGGTCCCTTCCGCCTTCTGGACACCAGCTTTACTTAGCTTCCTCACTAGCATCTTATTATGAGTTCACACTTTCTGTGCAATTCGCCATTGGTCTCTTACAATTTTGTAGTAAACTTGCAGTCTGTAAAAAGATTGTAAGTTTCCTCTCTTTGGAAAAAAAAGATGGACCCTTGAAGAAAAATTTGAAGTAGGGTAAGGCACTAGGATGAGGGCATTACCAGAAGAAGAAGGGGTTGTGCGAGGATGAGGGCATTACCGAAAGCAGGACCATGCTCAGCTGCCATGATGACAAGGCATTACCAGAAGCAGGATCACTCAGTTGCCACCACACGCAACCCCCTTCTTCAGGCCCTACCCCTTCTTGCTGGGGTAGAATTTGGATTTAGAGTCTGGCCTCCACTAATTCAATAGAATTTTCTTGGCAGGTCTTTACATGGTTCTTTAGCAGAAGGGTTCCAAATGGACTTTTGAGATGCCCGCACTGGAAAGCATCCATGTGGGCCAGGCTCCTCTTATACGAGTCAAACTTGTTCGGGATCATGTAGCACATGGTGGAGTGGAATGTTAGGTAAACAGGCTTCTGCGGCTTGCTCCACCTTTCACACTGTAAAAAACAACAAGGAAGTATTGAAAGAGGTTCAGAAGCTCAGTGACTGAAACGTAATATGTTACGGACTCAGGTGTTTTGAGAAAATCATGATGATACACGTGACAAGCTTGAGGACCAGGAGTACCTCGATCGTCTGCGGCCCTACATCCCCAACCCATTTTTTTCTGACAGCTGGAGATCTCTTGTGTTTCAACCTGATCACTAATTTGCAACGACCAATCGCGTTCCAAATCAATCAATTTCGAGCTGCCGGCTCCCGGCAGTTGGATTATAATTCATTGTTTAATATTCTAAAGCGCGTCGGTATGCTGTATCTAGTGATCTCGATGCAATTTCAAGTCTTTGCTTCAATATCCAGATCAAAAGAGTCAGACATTTAAGCCCTGTGATACGATTCACAAGCACATGGGAAGCACATGCGGGCACGTGGAAGAAATCGGACTTCCGCTATGCAGCCTCCCGGAGCCTAGACTCAATCCTATGTATAATATTGTCTAAAATTTCGATCAGGTAGACTAGTAGCCTGGGCAATCCACTTTCGATTTGTTGAGGATGAGTTTTTCGTTCAGGCGTCTTTCAGATGTGTAATTGACCAGATCCTGTCCACGAGGTCGGCTATCTCTGTGACAAGGAGCCTTATGGCGTTCGTAACTTCGTGTGTAATGAGAACTGAGCTCCTCCTCGACGAAAGAAAGGGATCGCAAGAGGAGAAAGGGATATGCGCATTCACATGCGATTTCCTTCATGACCCCGATTCAAAACTGCGCTTGTCTAGACTAGCAGCTTGTCTGAAAGTTTTAAGTTGCGTATCTTGTCAATTCTGGACTTCGAGATGATCATAGTTCAATGCACGTGTAGTTTGTGGCTCCCGAAGAGGTGACGCACCCTTGTCTCCTACTGCATCCTTCCAGCTTCTGCACAAAGTTAAACCAAAGATCAACCTCAACTGATCAATGGTTTAAGGTGCAGGAGTCCACTCACAAAGCTCCTCAATTATGTTGCTGAAAGTTGTGTTGGCTTTCCACTCTACTTGGACTCTAAAGGTTTCTTTCTCAGGACAGACTGGTTAACCTGGTACAATATCCGGTAAGATTTCTCTAAATATTCAAGTATAAGGATGATGTGATAGAGAGAGAGATGCACATGCAATATTTGTTTGTTGTCACCAGATTGAGAAATGAAGGAAACAGTTCTAAAACGTGACAGGCTCTAACTTTTGGTGAGAGATTTTCATAAAGTTCTGTCTTTCTTTTAGAACATGAAAGGTTATAACTTTTTGTAAGAGATTTTCTTAAAGGTATGTCTTTCTTAATCTGAATGTTCAATTATCATTCAACACCATCCCTCAATGAAAATATTTAGAATTAGTCTATTGAATGTCTAAGTTCAATTGCATGACAACATATGTCATGGTTAGGCTTTGAAAGAGACTTTGTGAGAACATAAGCTCACATGTTTTCAATTGAATAATAAAAAGAATTCAAGATTCTTAATTTCATCTTTTCTAGAAGAAAATAATATAAATTTCAATATGTTTGGTGCCATCTTAGAATAAAGGATTTAAAGTCAAAGCAATACAAAATTGATTATCACAATGAAGTGATAAGGGTTTTGAATTGTGGAAATCATAAATCTATGAATGGTTAATGATTCAAGCCACATGGCTTCTTTTGTAGTTGAAGTATATATATTATATTATATTATATATATATATATATATACTCTATAGATGAAAGAACAACTACTGCTTGTTTTGTACTTTGCCATGATATCCCCCCCCCAACCCAAGTAAGAAGACATACTTGAAGGACAATTTACCAAACTTGAGGTCTTCAACCTAATTGGCATGTATCCTATCCAACCTTCAGAAAATTATTGCTTGGCACTTGGGTGAAAGCACAATTAGGTGGACTATTTCAACTATCACAATTGTATTTTTTTTTAATTATAAATGAACTTAAAATTTAAAATCATATCAAACATTAAAATTTTCAATTTTTCATCATCCATGTTGCAATAGATTTTAGTGAGAATCTTATTAAAAATTAGAAACAAATGGACTCATTGTGGACTTTTGAATTGATGACATTCTATTTGTCACACATCAAAAATGAAAAATGTGAACTCAAAAAAAATGTCATAGTAATATCAAAATTAAAAAATAGGCTAGCATAAAATGAATAATTTAATTGTAACATGCATTTTCCAACATAATCTTTTTTTCATATTTAAAATTTAACTCATTGTGATTTTCATCATTTTTTACAATTGATATTCCATTTCACATTGAAAATTTGAAAAACATTTCTAAATTTCTTGACCAATCACACGTTTAGGGATTTTCTTGGGTGGTTTGTTAATAGTTGTGACCAAAACCATAGGGGATAATTATAGGATTTATAGTTTGATAATTATTTTAAATATAGGAATTGTAACTAGTGTAAGATGTGGACTTTTCAAAATGTCAAATGTGAGCCACCTAACCATGCTTTTTACCCATTTGTAGGATAAGAAATGCCTAAAGTATTAAAACATTCGTTTCAAATATTGGAAAATTCATTTGATAGTAGCCCAATACAAGGGATCAAGATTGACCATGAATTGGGCATATTGACCAATAATATATGCAAGGTCCAATTGAATGGGTGAAAACATTGTAAAACATATAATTCAATTTCCTTGAACTATAATGGAATAAAACAATAAAATTTGACAAAAACACAAGAAAATAGATTCAAATTTTATTTAAATTTCATTTTGAAACCATGGTGCTTTTCATTGGGTTTATATTAAGTTGAATACAAAATTTGATAAACTTTGAAATATTAAAAGTAAAGAACAAATACTTTTGAATTTGACTAATCAATATGGTGTTCAAAAATAATTTTTCATTAAAAATTTTAATGAAATAGATTTGTGTGAAGTGATAACATAAAGATAATTTTATATTCAAAAGAAGGAAAATAAATAAATAAACTTTACTTTCTTTTTTATAAAGTATATTTGACACATATTTGAAACAAATGTTACACTACAAAAAGTAGGCTTCAGAAGTTACTTACATTTAGTAAAGTCTACAAACCTATTTTTACAATGTAAAATCTAAAAATTAATTCATAATAGTGAAAAAGTATCTTGTTTTTATCAATTAAGTAAAAATATTAAATGTATAATAATTTTATAATGGGTGTTTGTCCTACTTCTAATTACCTTGATAAGTAGACTTCCAAGGTAATTGAATTGTACACTTTATTATGCTTTCACCCGAGTACTAATGATTTATGAACAATAGTTGGATATGGAATATAAAGGGAAACATCATTTTTTTAAACAAAAAGTTTGAATTTAATTGCATCATTTTATGCATTCCTTTTGCATTCATTTATGAAGAAATGTAATGTGGACAATTAAACATAAATCAGTCAAGGATTCAAAAGGTGTATTTTCTTTTTAAAGAGCCACTTTTTGCATAATGATTACTCAAGTTTTTAACTACTATAATTTCAAATTTTATGTAATAAAAAAATACTACATTTTGTTTGCATTTCCATGATTGTTACATATTATGTTGTTAAACCCCAAACTATATGATGATGATGGTAAAATTAAAGGATGCAACAACATTAAAATGTGCTTGTAACGTTTGTTTTTGGCTTTAACCATCAACTTGCATGCTTACAAAGACTTTTGAATTTGAATCTATTTTGACATTTATTAATTTATGATTAAAGCAATAAACTTTTCTTTAAAAAAATGCATGGATTCTTTCATTAAATAATACATGATCAATATATGAATATATGGGACATGTGTATAATATATATATATATAGAAAATATAGATTAAAAATTTGTACAAATGAATTTAATAAATATTTAAACATGTAAGATAATTTAAAAAAATTGAAACCAAAGTCTATAATCTAAATTTCATAAAGGTTGTATTGCATCCAGACTGTTAGTTTCACATATCTTGAAAAGTAGTTAATCTAAACCATTAATGTGTGCCTTTGAAAAAAATGTTGATTAGGTGTGTGAAAATGTTTCTCGTTATACCATTTGGTCAAAATGGTACCACCCATTGTGAAACAAGTTGCACAATGCAAATTGACATTGAAACATTTACTCTTTGATTTCTTTGAGCTACAACTTCATTTTGAAGTTTTCCGTGGAACATGTCCAAAGCTTTGTAGGTGAACAACAATGGCTTAGTTAAATGCAATGGGATTTTGAAGATTTTATGTGTTTTTTAAATTATTTTCAAATTGTTGAGGTTGGTGATGTTGAGGTTGTGTTGTAAGTCTTCTTCACACCATCAAATAGTCCAACAAATCTGAAATCCACAATTATTGAGCCAACCCCTTCAACATTGCATTGCCCACTACACACCATCAAGATTTAGAAGGCTATTAAACTTGCATGAAAAGATTGTTGAGAAATTGCTTGATCCTTAACTTCTTGGTTGTTTTGTTAGGCGATGTAATTCTACTTTTAAACCTTATTTAGTTCTGTTCATGCAGGTTCAAGATGGAAGCTTTCAAAGTTTGCAATGCCTACTAGACCTAAGGTGCTAGGAAAGACAATTTTACCTAGAAATCAAGCATAGTTTTCAAGCCATAATGTTTGTTGAATTAACCTACCAATGTTTTTTAAAATTTGGTGATGATTTTTTAAAACCTTTGTTGTCCAATATGCTCAAAAGTTATGTGTATCATCTTAAGGTGTACTTGCACTAAGGATCATGACCTAATTATGCCATGAACAAACAAATGTGATGTCCATTGAAAAGATTTTGACATCAAAAGGAATAGCTATTCAATGGGAATCTATCCAAGCAAAATGAAGAACTACCATTAGGGAATGGGTGAAGAGGTGTAAGGCTTGTAGAGTAGCAACAACAACAGCAGAGGAGGAAGTTGCAAGTCATGAGTGTGAGAAGTCAAATTTTGTAAGGTAAGAGTTGGATCGTCATGTTAGGTGAGATCCACCCACACATTACTTGGAGTTTACATTAAAAGAAATCTTGTCCATTCCAACCATATGGTTACAACTATAGATGTGACTATTGTCCAAATCAACTATTTTTATAACTACAGCTTGGTTAGTCCTATGTGTGATTTTAGTCGTAAATGTGTGTAATCATATATGTAACTATTGTAATCACAAATGCGACTATAATTTTGATATAATTGAATGAAGTCGTAAATGCGACTATAATTTGTGATTATTACATGTTTGCATTGAAAAATAAAATGAAAATGCACATTTTTCATCCAATATTGTGAATGTATCCTTGGATGGATGAAAACTTAATTGTTTTTGCAATTAATCATAGTTGTTTTGGCAATTAAGGCCAATAATTTTTCCATTTATAATATTTTGATGATAAATTTGTGTTTAATTGTTTATTATTATTTTATATTGTTTATTAACATTAAAAATACAAATTATTATATGTGATGATTATTTAATTATATATTATACATGTAAATTAAATTTTATTGGTAAATTATAACATATTATTATCATAATCAAATATGATATTTAAAAAAATCAAATAGAGGTTTAGATGTTTAAAAATTATATCATTTATTTGAAAATGAAACTTATACCATAATTTTGAATCAAAATTTATATATTACATTTTTAAAAATATAGAACTGAAAATTCCATCAAATTCATTAATTATCTAACATTACTAAATGTGATCGATATAAATTTATGATCACATTGTGTATATATATATATATTCTAATGAAATGAAGGATTAACATGTGGGAAATAAATTATTTATTTATTAAATACTAGTCGTAAAAAATGTTTCATTTATAAATCATGTGCTTGAACAAAATTTCCAACGAATCATGATAGAAATGTAATTCAATTTAACAAAATTCAAAAAACTAAAATTCCAACTAATGTACATTTTTGGGAAAAAAAACATTCAATTGTGTATGTCATTGAAAGTATTTAAAAACTCAACTTCAATTTTTTCGATTTGGACAAATATCAATAACATATGAAATATTGAAATTAATGTTTGTGTAATGTTTAACGTCAAGTATGGGCTAAATATAATGCATTCCACTATATTTTCACATCAAGCGGGGTGGTTTGATGGCAAAGGAATTGATAAGGAAAGGATCCTTGGGGTTTAAGGATCAAACCTCATAAGTGACATAGTTGTGGTCAACAATGGTATGTTGACCATATGTACCATACATAGTTAGGCTATCTAACCTAGGTGTCATTTAGGCCTGCCTAAATACCTAGACTAAATGGCCAACTTAGCTAACTAAATTAGGTTTTTAGCCTAGCCTAGGTAATGACACGTGTTAACAATTCATAAGCTAAAAATTTATGAAATTACCAATAATATGAATATATTACCAATTAATATATTGCATTATTTATGTAGATATATATAATTGTGATTCTAAAAAATATTAAAAAATTTAAATTTAATTATTTTGAAAATGTTGCTTAATATTTTATGTAACCATATATGTAGTTGCATATTCCTACGAGTAGTCAAAAAATGAAAAATCCTTGCAATTGTAAGTGATATGTGATTACATGGGTAGCCACATGCCACATGGAGTTTTTTGTGATTGGTTGTCTTTTACAACTAAAATTGTAATCATTTATTTCCAAAATTCTTCTAGTGTTAATAGTAAAAAAAATAAAAGCTTTCTACAAATGTTGTAAGAGAAATGACTTTGTTCACTATCAACTAGTTGATAGATGTTCCTCTTGAAATTCAACATGAAGTTATCGAAAAGTTTTTAAGTCATCCCCTACTCAAAGATATGGGTCCTCCTAACCTTATTGATCCAAGGTTTATAAAACATAAGTATGATGTGTTGCAAAACATGAAAGAAGGCATCAATATATGGCAAGTTGTAGAAAATCCAAGCTAGTCATGGCTAAAGATATTGTCTGCACATCAACATCATCACAATCCATTACTAGCAAAAGAGTTGTAGCTAGAGTGCTTGGAGTTGATAGACAAAACATATCAAAAGTAGTGTTAAGGTGTGCCCAACTTGATATTATGAATGATACTTTTTAACTAAATTATAAAAAAGCTAAAAGATCTATATCAAAAGTAGTGAAGAAATCAATGATTGATTAGTGGGTTCAAGAAACCTCCATATCACCCAATTGGAAGGATGTTGTACAAAGGAAGGTTTGGGTCAAAAAATTTGAAATCCATCCTAAGCATTATCTTCAAACATCATAGGTTAGAACTTATAGTTTTGAATAATTATTCAATTCTTTTGCTTGTATGAACATCTCTCTTTACATGTATGCACCATTTTCTGTATGTACATTTTGTTGAATTCTTGTATATACTATGAAGTTTGCCCATTTAGATTTGGGTTATAAGTTAAGTCAAGTTCTAGAGCACAATGTTTAGATTTCCATGTTGGAGGTAAAATTGCTTCTTCTCATCATAACAGTCATGACATTTGTTATCTTTTCAATTTCAAATGGTGTCATTTTAGTTTCAGGTGCTTTGTTTTTGAATCCATGGTGCTTTCAACTCACATAATGTTTGTGGTTATATAAGTTTATGTTCAATTGTTGAAACTTGCTTGATCAATACTCGTAGCCCAAGGAGGTAGGTTTACATGCATCATCTTCTTTGATTTTAATGGCACGCGCTATAAATGTATGATTGTTTATTTATGGTTGTAGAAATTTATAGTAGATTGTAAGGATTTTATGAACCTTACAATTGCATTTGAATCTTGAAAGCTTTCAGTTTTGTTTCTAAAGAATACTAAATCTATTTTGACCACTTAGCATGGTGGAGTTCTTACAAATTGTTTGGTGGGAATTCTACAAGGATTAAATTTGCCTTGATTGCTTAATGAAGTTTTTATAAAGATTCAACCAATTTGAATGTTTGGTATTGTTTTTTGCAAATGAGCTAAATACATTGAGTGCTTGGTTTTGTTTGTGCAAGGAGTCAAGTAATTTCTATAGTTAGTTTTGTTTTTCCAAGGAGTTAAACAATTTGACTACTTCTAATCTATTTTTGTATAAAGAATCAAATAGTTTCAATGTTTGGTTTTGTTTGTGCAAGGAGTCAAGTAGTTTGATTGCTTTGTTTATTTTGTGCAAAAAGTAAAGTGTACAACTAAAAGTACTTGCTAGTTTACTTGTTAAGTGAACAAAAAGTAGGACCAAAACCCATCACAAAATTGTTGCACATTCAATAGTTTTAGTTGAATATAAAATAACAAGATACTTCTTCATTATATTATGCATTAATTTTTTTAAAAATCATTGTAAAATTAGGTTTCGAGTAGACATTTCTAAATGCAAGTAGCTTTTAAAACCTACTTTTTATAGTGTAACATATGATTCAAGTATGTGTCAAGTATAATCTACCAAAGAGAAAGTAGTTTTTTTTTTTGGTGAAGCCCTTGAGTAAACAATGATCTTTATGCCATAATTTCATTCATGTATATTTCATTAAATTTTCTATTGAAAAAGTAGGTTTGAAGACCATATTGACCAATCAATTTCAAACCTACTTATTCTCTACTTTTATTATTCCAATTTTTTTGAAATTTTGTAGTTGATTTACAATAAACCCAATTGAGGGCTCAATAGTTTCAAAATGAAATTTAATTAAAGTTAGAACCTACTTTCTTTTGTTTTTGTGAAAAACTACCTCTTTTTTAATTTGATATTTTTTTAGCAACTTTTTCTATATATTTTATGATGCTTTCATCTAGGAGTCAAGTAGTTTACTTATTTGGATTTTGTTTCCACAATAGTATGAAAAATTGTCTATGGCAACTAGACTACCTTACAATTAAAGCTCCAAAATAACTAATATACAACTACATTGTAATTGTTCCATAGAAATACAATAAATTCATAAATAAAATGCTAAGTTAGAAAATCAAGGAGTTGTATTATAGTTGCAAATTAGTTGCAAGATGTATATTTATACAATACAATGTACACATTGTATATATAGTAGTAGTAAATCATGTTTGACTTTGTTGACAAATTGCATTTTAATTACATGTAACAACTACATCACAATCAAGATAATTTAATTATTAAACAATGACTATTTTGCAACAAATGTATGGCCTTGAATAACACATATGATCATGCCACGTGTATACATTTTCATCGTTGAATATATATGACATTTCAACTTGTTTGCGACTAATATACAACTATATTTCAACTTAAAATTGAAATTTAAAGATTTAAAATTTGGGCAAGAAACCTTTAAACAAGTAACACATGGCAATATATCAACAAATTTGCCCCAATGAATCAACAACCTTCATGCACTTATTGTCAATAAATTCAAGATGAACTTTTTTTAAAAATCTTTCTATTCAAACATTTTATATATATCCTAATTTTTTGGTGATGCAATTTTCATATCATGTGTTATAATTAAGATTAATTTTGTTTTTAGTTTATAACTAAAAATAAAAGGTTGTTATAAATTCTATCATTTATTTAAATAACTTGGAGATTGAATGTTTTTGTTTTTTATTTTGGACGTTAAAGGTTCTTGTTCTTGCTCTTTGAGATGTTGAAAGCTTTTGTTTTTTCTCTTAAAGGTTGAAGGTTCTTATTTTTGCTTTTGGAAATTGAAGGTTCTCTTGCTCTTGAAAAGGTCAAAAGCTTTTGTTTTTCTCTCTTCAAGGTTAAAGGTTTTTGTTTTTGTTCTTAAAAAGGTTGAAGGTTTTTGTTTTTGCTCTTGGAGGTTGAAGGTTTTTGTTCTTACTCTTAAAAAGGTTGAAGGTTTTTGTTCTTGCTTTTGAATGTTCAAGGTAGTTGTTGTTTTTTTGAATGTTGAAGGTTCCTGTTCATACTTTTGGATGTTAAAGGTTCTTGCTCCTACTCTTGAATGTTCAAAACTCTTATTTTTGGTTTTAGATGTTAAAAGTTTTTACTCTTACTCTTAGATATTGAAAGTTTTTACTTTTGTGTTTTTTATGTTATAAGGCCAAACTTTCATTATGTTTCATCCATCAACATCAAAATTATGTATACAAGGTAATTTTTTGAAAAGTATCTAAACTTGTAATTCAATTAACTTAATTGTAAACAAAATATTTGATTATTTGCAAGTGTACAAATTATAATTTAATTTGTATCAATGTTCTATATGTTGCATTTTAGCGACAAATAAGTTGCATGTTAGTGGTAGTATAGTTGTAAACTAATTTTATACAAATTAAAGGGATCATTTACATATTTTTGATATTACAATGTTATGATATGCTATTGATTTCATTTCACATGTGAAATAAATATCATAGCATGGTAGATTTCAAGTAAATAAGGTGCATTAAAGAAATTGCACGGCTCAAATTCCATTTCAACGAAAATAGAACATTCATTTATCAAACATAGTGTTTTAAATGATTGTTATGGGTCATCATTTTTATGATATGAAATTTTGTTTAGATAGCATAAAATGTTATTATATATAGCTTGGGCATTATATTTAGATTCATAATTAAATTCTATTTTGATAAAAACATTTTCTAATATTTTTTTGATGTATTTTTCAACATGGAATGTAAATGTATTTTAAATTTGAAATCCATTTCATGTTTGTAAATAATAGCTTGCAATTTAATTGTTTAGTACTACTAAAATCAACTATTATACAATTGCTTTGAAACCAAATTTAAACCCCTAGCTGAAAATTAGTCACTAAATCCTTTATTTTCATTTCATCTTTAATTGTAAATTAGTTGCAAAGGATAGGAGCAAAATTCATTGTTCAAATGGATGAATGAAATAATTAAAAATTATATTCATCAAACTAGTTATAAAATAATTGTAAATAAGTTGCAAAATGTATTAACATACATCATTTGTCAACAAATGGATGAAATGCCACATTGGAATGTGTGTGAGAATTTGATGTGGAGATTAATTACAAAAAAGTTGCATATAGTTGCATGTGAGTTGCACCATATTTGCAACATTGTATACAACATAAGGTGTCCACTACAACTATTGCAACTTGTCCAACAACACTCAAGGCTATATAAATACCATGAATTGCAAGTGTCCGTTGCAACTGGAAACCTTAGTTACAAGCCGAGTTGTAAAACCTTATATTTTTTCATAGTGTATGGAATCAATCATTTTCTTTGTTTAATTTTTTTTTTGACAAGGATTCAATAAGTAAAAAATTTCAATTAGACTTTTAGTCCATACAATTTTCCTTCCAATTGTAGTTTATTTGGACTCGTAATGTGTAACTAATGTTTTATTGATATAAGCTTCCTTCTAACTTCTTCATGGCTCCTAAAAATGTCTTGCATAATCATTTATGGATACATGGCTTCCTATTAATTGTCAATTAATCTTTTCTAGATTAAGGCCTCCTTTAATTGAAGGTTGTTGCCTCCCAAAATGTAACAAGGTTTTTGTTTGCATAAAAGGTGCCTTCAATTGCATTTGATAATTCTTTTTAGAATTGCTAAATGTTTTTGAGGATATTATGTATTTTATTTCCTCCTAAAATGCATCAATCAAATAATCATTATTTTCCTTCAATTGTAGATTGTTTTTGGGTCTTTGCATGGTAAGGTGGACCAATTTTGGCATCACATGGGTACCTTTTTTGTAGTGGGTGTGATTGCAAATGTTATATCATATTACATATGTTGGGCTTGGTTAATAGGGACTCATTTTCAAATAATATACTTTAATATTTATATGGTGCAATTTTTTGTCATGCAAAAATCATAATCCTAAGAGCTATGGACTTTTAAATTTGAGAAATAGGGGTGTAACGCCAACTACAATTAGGTTAATGGACTTTAATTTGGTTTTCACATCATATGAATTGAACGTATCACATTATGGACTTTTGATCATTGGAAAAACCCACCATATTGTTAAAAGTCCATAACTTTTAAAAACAAACGTGTTTTGAGTTCAAATTTTGCAAATTTATATAAATCAATAACCTCTACAATGCACAAATTAAAGATGGAAAAAAAATGCTAGGGATGGATAGATATATGTATTTTGGTGGGATTGGTAATCCTCTAGTCTTTAGTGAAAAGCCACACGACTACATGAAGTCATTTGAGAAGGAACTTTTAGGCTTTAGATGAGGGGAATTATTTGAAAGAGAATTTGTGGGTTTAGATGGGGGGGAACTATTAGGGTTTGGCTTTTAAAGTTGAAACAAACTTGGTAACTTGAACTTTGTTGTTTGAACCTTAACATCTTTCAGGTTTTGTAAGGTTTTGTCAATCTTTTAGAATTTGTGTTTTTTGCTTCATTTTCACATGCCTTCGCCTTCAATTCAAATGTTGGTGGTTTTAAAAAGTGATTTTTCATTTGAAAGGTGAAAGAGGTGAAAGGTTGATGATCGACACCAGTTCATGTCCAAGAAAAGGAAGGACAGACACGAAGTAATTTGGTTCACTACCATAAAACTTGCTTCACAACTTCATATTTACTTTCAAGATTAACAAAAGTTATTAACCTTCCTTGACTATCAACTTTTGTTATGAAACAAGGTTTAGGTTTTTTTTCTTGTTGGTATCTCCATGGGGTGAAAACACATTACAGGGAGGCCAAAAATGTTGTCACATGTATTGTTTTCCAGGGGTGTTCATGTTTGAACTTCAACCATGGTAATATTTGAGCATATTTTTCCAACTTTTTTGCATAATATGGTAGATTATAACATGAAAAATTCAATTGCAAAGATTTTATTTTATTTCCAACTTACATTGTGAGGTTCCAAAATATATTTGTGGCAAAACAATGTACATCACTATGTACTAAAAAATGCAAATATACTTTAACATGATTGAAATGATTTTTAGCCTTTATGAAATTTGTAGTATCTATTAAACATTATGGTTCCATATGATTGGAATAAGTTTGTGAGCCATATGTTTTTGGGGGTTATGACCATAAATATGTGGTAAATTAACATTTGACAAACTATCATTTTCAAATGGAAGATGACAAGATATGTGAGGTGGGTATTTTTTTAAATTTCATTTTAGACATTTTCTGGTTGATTAATTCCAACCCAAACCAAGTGTAATCCAAAAATAAAAACATGTTCTATTATACTGTATATACCATAAATATATTCAATATTCCTTGAATTCAAGCTTTAAATTTATTTATTTTCAAATAATATTAGATATCATTAACTTTGTGAAAATCAAAATATCAAACCCAAACACCAAAAATGAAACCCAAAATTAAATGTAATACGTTTTGCAGAAATATATTTTACATACATGTTGTGAAAGTGCCTAGATTGGCCCCATCATAGTGTGTTTTTGCCTTATGTTAAACTGTCATAATCTTTGGTATTTATGTTGAAATGGATGTCTTTTTGTACATGTCTTTTCTACTAACATGTCAAGTTTGTATTCCTTGTTTGGCTTCAGTTTCCAAATAGCTTTGTAAGTTATGAAACTTCTATTTGATTTGTTTTATCCCCTACCCACATGGGGTAAGCTTGGCTATCATATGCATTTTGAATAGTGTTTTCCAGATCTCTCATTAAAAGGAGAAGATTTCATTTTAATTGCCCATTATCTAGCCATCTTTCTAGTTAATGTCAAGAAACTAAAGCATTTGGAAGTTGGACTATCTTCCTTTGGAATTTTAGTTCATTTAAAAATTATTACCTTGCCATAAAGAAATGAAGGAAATTTTATCAGTGTTACACTATTGTGTATGTGATTTGCCAAGAGAAGGGCCATATAGGAGGTCAACCTCATTTTTGGAGGTGTAAGCCATGTTAAAAATTGCGTTGTAATTTTTTTCATGTGAAGGGGATGAATATGCAAAGAGATTTTATGTGGTTATCCACGATGCATTTGGAGCTAATCCATTATGCTTGTGGAATTCACATCCCTAGTTTAGCAACATATCACAAATTCCTAACCCATTTATTAGTTGCAATCATGAATGTGTCTGTCCACCTTTTTTTATTATGTATTGAGTTGTTACACATGTTTTCAACAAATTAAGTCTTGTAGGAGCTTGGCAAGGATCTTCTTAATCATTTATTATCTTAATTCCAATTGTGTAGTTGAACCATTTCCTTCTTGCCCAAACCCACTTTATAATCCTCCACATGTATTAGATTCAGTGTTCACAAGATGTGTATTAATACACCAAAATGGAATTAACAGTTCCGAAGGTTGTTAATTGAATTTCATTTGTTCCAAACTAAACAATTTGAACTGCGTCGTGATTGTGTGTATGTCAAGTGTTGATGCATTTGATTGTTTCAAATTAGGGTATAAGGTGGATTAGCCAATAGGATTGATTTTTACTCCTATTACTTTGAATTTTTATAATGAAGTAATCACATTTTTTTATGTGCATTAACCTTAGAAGAAAAACATGTTTTTTCAATTAGTTTTTGCGATTAAATTTTAGTCACAAGAAACATTTTGCAACTAAAATCCCTTTAATCGCCTAAGACAAGTTGCATGTGATAAATTTGTCACAAATAACAAAGGGTATTGTATGAAAGAAAAAATCAATGTGCATAATTTGTTTTTTTGTTTTGAGTTGAGCCTTTTGATTAGCTCATCCCATGTACATAAATTTCTTAATGTGAAATTGGATGACCACACCCCCTTGTTTATATAATGTTCAAAATAGGAATGAAAAATAAACAATATGAGTTAAGTTTTGAAGTTGCAACTTCCTCACAAACTAAATTGTAATTCCAAAACTTTTTTCGTGCCTTACTTTCTTAGTTTATAGATATTTAAACAATTTAAGTACTAAATAATTAAATAATGATTAAATTCACATATATTTAAATTATAAATTATACACTATAAATATTGAATATTCATTATCAATTATTTAAATAACCAATAACTTCTTAGTATTTAACAAACTAACTATCTAATTACTCACAAGTTATTAATACATAACTCATAAATAATTAAATAAATAAAATTAAAAAAAAATATTTTATTACTCTTTAGAATCAGATCAAATTAAATTTATTGTTGTAAAATTACTATAAATGTTTATCACATATGATTAATCACATTATTATTTATAATAATAATATAATATAATAATTTTTGAAATTAAAATGAATAAGATAATTATTCTAACTATATTATAATTTTTCCAAATTTTAATTTAGGTTTGAAGATATAAATTACAGAGTGTGAAAAATTATGTTTAATTAAAAATGATTACGTATACACTAATTAATTTTTTATTGAAATAATTGCAATGATTTTAAAATGATGTCACATTCATTACATTAATTAATTTCTTCTAATACTAGAATATAAATTTAAAAAATTTGAAATCTATGTTATAACAATAATTATTTAATCTAATTAGATTTAATAAACAGAATCCTTTATAATTATTTATAAAAGTGATTTATTATGGATAACAAAAAAAACCCTTAAATCTCAATCAATAGTTTTTTTAAGATTCCAAAATATAATTCAGAATTCAAATATCAATTTTTAGATCAAATGTCAATTTTTAGCTTCAAATGATAATAGTCAAAATTAAAATGTACATTTTAAGACTCAATTAATAATTTTCTAAATCAAAATATTAATTTTGAGAATCTAAAATAATAATTTGGCTCTCAAATTTCAACTTTCAAGTCAAATGATTTTTAAATTTTAAAACTTCAGAATTCGAATATCGAATTTCAAGTTCAAATAAAAATATTTAAAATCAAATTGTCGAGTTTTAGACTCAATAATTTTTTTTGAATTGAAATACTAAATTTTAGATTTGAAAATAATAATTTAGAATTCAAATATCAATTTCTAGATCAAATAAGTTTTTCAAATTCAAATAACAATTTCCAGAATTGAAATGTCAATTATCAGATTCAAATAACAATATTCAAAACTAAAATGTCCATTTTTAGACTCAATTAATAATTTTCAAATTGGAAGTATTAATTTTGAGAATCCAAAATAATAATTTGGAATTGAAAATTTCAAGTTCAAATCAAATGATTATTTAAAATTTAAATGAATTTTTTTTAGAATTGAAATATAAATTTTGAGTTTCATTATATGAACAATATACATATGTATGCATATTTTATATGTATATATATATATATAGTACATACATTAAAATACACCCTTATGTCATTGTAGAATATCTTTAGGATGCAATTAATTTAGTGACTATTACGACTAATGGGACATACCAACCTATTAATGGATGAGAATAAATGTAAAATTGATCTAACCAGTAGGATGAAATTTTCTAATAGTTGCATCATAGTTGTGAGAATGACCAAAATATGTGAAATTTGGTCTTGTAGTAGGAAATATTCCCAAATCTAATCATAAATAACTATAAGTTGCATGTAGTAATAAATAAAGTGGTTACATTTTGGCTAATTTTTACTAGTGTAAACTCATTGTCTATGGTTTGGAAGATATATGGTAGTATCAAATCAAGTATGGTGTTTGTCTTGTTGTCCAATTAGGTTTATGTCAATCATTTACGACCCATATGCCTATACATTTTCTAAACATGCCTCCACCATTCTACTCTCTAACAAAACATATCACAACTAGCTTTAGTAGCATGATCCCTCAAGTTTAGTGAAAATTAGGATATTTGAATTTTCTACTTTTTTCAATGGAAATTAACATTTGTTTGCTTTTCAACTTTGGCCTCATGATATTGTATTACTTTAGATGGTACAAAAGGATCTATGTTTGATATGGAAATTTAAGGGCACCATAAGGAATTGTCATTTGATGTACCTAGTTTTATTACTATCATTAATGGAAAGTTTGTCTGCTTGATATGCAAGTAATAGGATGCTCCTTTGCCAAAAGTAGGCAATCTTTAGATTATGAACAACAAAAGAAGAGGTTTCAAAGGCTATAGCTCTTTAGGTCAATTTTTGTTAACACTTTGTAAACACTAATTAATTTCTATTAGCACTTCTTTAGTTTTATTCTTAGAGAGCAACTTGTTGTATGAAGCATGGCTCTAAAGCTTGTGCAAGGAGGTGGATGTATGTAGTAGATAAGGCATGTTGTGACCACATTCTAGCATTATGTTGAATCCCAACTTTGTCATGTTGTTTAAGGAATATTTGTTGACCCAATTTAGCAACATGTTTGCAGTAATCTCTAAAAAGTAAAATAGTCACATGCTACAAACTTTGTGTTTCTTGGGTTGTCATACCTAAAGGTTCAAAACATGGTAATTTTTTAAATCAAAATAAACTTGTGAAAGTCAGAATTTTAAGACCCAAATGCCAAAAGTGAAACCCAAAATGTGATGCACATTCAATGTTCATAATTGACCTACCATAAGAAGGACCATTATTGAGTCCTTTCATGTGTTTTTTGTTTTGAGGCCAAATGAATTTTTTAAAATACTAAGTAATGAAAAATGAACACATATGTATGTCTAGGTCTTCAATCAATATATGTTATAATGAATCGTAAAAATAAAAAATTAGCAAGTTTTGAATGTCCTATTGAAGTACAACAAACCAATAAGGAATGCAAAACTTCAAAACATTTCCAAAATGATAGTTCATTTGAATTTTGGAAAGCCAAAGTTTTACTAAAAATATCAAATTTTTTTTTTCCTAATCCACATTTCTTGTATTTCCAAGCCTTTGGATTGTAACTTAATTATGAACAAAATTAACATGGCAATCATAATATTAATTCCATGAAAAATTGGTGTTTTATGATATTAAATTTTTTTATACCATCATGTAAAACATACTTTATTTGTGATTAAAATATGAAACAATTTCAACAAATATTGCTATTCCTATTGATTCTTTTGTTATAAAATTGCATATTTGGACATAATGTTATACATAGTCATGTTTCAAACCACTCAAGGACGTTTTTTAATCATCAAAATTAGAATTAGTTTTTATCATATTAATTTTAATGTACATTCTTTTCTAATCAAACCCAAAAAAAAAAAAAAACTATAAGGTGTAGTAGTCATGACACCAATCAAAATTAAAGTTAAAGATGATTTTGCATTCAAACATTCCTTTTCTGTACCCCAATTGTAAATACACTTTGTTATATCATATATTATAATGCTAGTATTTTATGACCTAATCCTTTTCAAAAAGACTAGGTCCTCACCTTGTAGTTATTGCTGATCTTACATATTATGTAAGCATATTATATTACCCACTCAACTTCCCCGGAAGTTTGTATAACCTCCAAAGGTGGGGTAATAAGGAAAGGTAGGGTATTGGGGTCAACACCCAAATATCAGGCATTTTCAACAAACAATAAAAAGCATGAGTAGTTAAACGCATGTTCATTTGTAGAACTATAACAAATCCTTCACTTTGCAGCATAGGTCTAAAAAGTTGAGCTCACAATTAGGCTCACTTTCTTCAGATGCTGAGTGTTCATAGGATCTCGTGTCCAAAGCACTTCCAAAGAACAAGTGGACCAATAATTCTAAATGGTCACTTGTAGAACTATAACAAATCCTTTACTGTGCATCATATGTCTAAAAGGTTGAGCTCACAGTTAGGATCACTTTCTGCAGATGGTGACTGTTCATAGGATCTCTTGTCCATAGCACTTCCAAAGATACAAGTGGACCAATAATTCTAAATGGAGCAGGTTTAGCGCAGATGCCCACCTCTTGACTTCCACTTCATACATGACATTTTATAGTCTTTCTGGTATTTGTGGTTGCAAGCTTATTAATGATGAAACCCTGCCAAACTTTGTGAAAAGAAAGCACCCAAGAAAGAGAGAAAAAAAGAAACAAGGGGCAAGAACCAAAATTCCAGGCAAGCAAACAGCCCAAAAGAAGCCTGCCACAAGGAGTCAGTGGAACCACTAATTCTATTATTGTCTGTTGATAAATGTTGTTCTAATACTTTTAATATTCTACATCGGTAAAGTACTATGTTAATATTATTGTGCTTTGGCAAATGTTTTAAATGTTGTCATTTCGTACCATTATTGGTTGTGGGTAATTAACTTATTCCGTTATTCAGAACTTTTGCAAAATTAGCAGGTAATTTTGCAGGATAGCACATGGGTTCTTTTCTTTTCCCCATTCATTTCTTCCTTGTTGTATAGCTGTATCAGACAATGTACTTTGACAAGTACATATATATAAACTAGGACACAGCTTTTCGAAATTGAAAGTAGAAAACTCCTCCCCCTTTGTCAGAAAAGACGTTGCACACAGTGATTTTCTTTGGCGAAAAATCGCCAAATGGCGACACAATTTTCTGAAAACGGAATATTCTGTCGCAAATTCCCTGTTTCCGGGGAAAAAAATCGCCAAAAAGCGACAGAAATCTGGTTTTTTGGGTATGGTGTCGCCGCATTTATGCCTACTGGCTACAGTTTTCAGAGTTTCTTGAAATCAATTCGCCAGTTAAGTCGAAATCTGCCTAGGGATGCTCGCCACTCTGGCTATATCAGGAAATTGAGAAAAAAAAACATTGGTTGCACATGTTTCTCCACAATGGAGACTGACAAAAATGGGCTCTTATCACGTACCGTATTTTGTCAACGCCCATTTTTTTTCCAATGATGGCATGGCATTAGTTGGAAAATGTGGGCCACTTTCAACGGTGGAATGACATCAATAAAACAAAAAACTGCATTCGGGGATGGGAGGAACCATGTACTGAACTGCCTTACCTTGCACGTTCTTCAGATATCAACTGGAGAATTATTTAAAAAGGTGCAAAACATTGAAAGCATACATCATGAACGTCATGCATTTGTTTATATAGACATTTCAAATACATTAATGTTAACAGTAGATGTACAAAGTGCAGAAACCAGAATCCGCCAGGCCTGCAAAGTCTGTTGTTCCCCTTGTGCTCTCATCATGCTCGATTTATCAGTATATGCTAGGCAGCGCTTGCCAAATTTTGCTGGGTGCACCCAAGCCAATGTTAAGCCCCAGCCTCACCAGTATTTTTTTCTGCTGAAAAGTCGCAAAACGGCGACACTGATCCAAATTTCTGACGGAAAGCCCTTTTTCTTCAAAACAAGATCGCCAAATTTTGCCGTTTTAAAACTGTTTTTGAGAAAACTGTCGCCACAGGCCTGTCTTTAAGCTAAACATTTAATGGTCCTCTACAAAACTGTCGCCAGTTGATTCGAAATCTGCCCTAGCATGCTCGCCACTCCTGCACAGTACAAAATAGGAAAAAAAAACAGAGCCTCACCTAGGACATGTTGACTTAATTTACAAGTCAGACTGGCCAGGCCCCCTTAATGGCAGGCCAGGTAAGTTCCAACAAACCTTGACAACTCCTCTTCTAGAGGACTCTAGTGGGGCGCCCAAAGAACCCTTGCCATATGCGGACCAGTGAGATGACATTTTGTAAATTACACTCCACTATATAACAGGTAATTAAGGGTGTTGGGCGGTTCTCTTTTCCCAACAAAGAACCAGTGGGTAAGGGAGAGGTATATGGAACCCTGAAAAGCCATAGTTCTCCAAGAAAAAAAAACAAATAATGAAGAGTTTTGACCCAGAATTTGGAAATATCATACAAGTGTTCAAAGAACATACCTTGAGGGCTCATTCATAATTGGAGTTCCAAAAAACGAATAAGGACTTTGAGATTTTTTTCACTAGGTTCCACAAATAATATTTATATACAGCAAATTTAAGTGAGAAAATAATGAATGATTCAAGTTAAAATGTGTGCATCATTGTTCATCAATGTTTAACTTTACATGTAAAAATGCAAAAAAAAAGTTCAAATAAGTTTATGGATAGTTAAACATGTTTTTTGGCATGATTGTTTCCTATGCTTGACTTCCACCTTAAGTTAAAAATTTAAAGCTCAACGAATAAACAACTAACCAAATGGTTTTATTTTATTTTAAAAATATGTTTTAACTCAAAATTTCAAGCCTTCAAAATTTTGATTTATTCATTATTTCATCAAATTCACCCGATGAACATGTACTTGCATAGAAAAAAATATAATAATTTTTTGTAAAAAAATTGAAAAAAATCTTGATCATAAGTTTGATTTATTTTTAAAAATATAATTAAGAAACATGATATAGTTAATTTAAAGATCTTGGACTTAAAAGGACTTTTATATAATATATTCAAACTATAAATTTTTTTCTTTATAATTAGCTTAACATGACATCACTTTATTCATTGGCACACAACAATCTGTGATAGTTATAAAAATATAAATAAGAGAAAAAATCAAGTTATTATTTAGAAATTGGAGTCCTTTAAAAGTTAGAGACTCCTTTAAATTGGAAACCAATTGTGTTCATAGACCCCTAAACCATCAAGGTTTTGTGCTAGAACTTTTCAAAAACCAGAATTGATGATTATTTCATCTTAGATTTTTAAAAGTTCAGGAATTGGGGTTTCTTTGATTTTGAAATTCTAAAAAACTTGCAACTGGAGGTTATATAACAAACTCAAAGAGTGACTCAATAAATTGGTAATTACTAGTGTTGGGCGCTTATTTGAATTTTCAAAGAACCACTGCCTGGTTTTTAAATTATTTCAGAATTAGAGAACCACCAGTTCTAGTCCTTTGAAAACATAAGAATCAAAGAATTGCTGGTTCCTGTCATTTCAAATAGGTTAAAGAACCAATGATTTTCATGAAAGAATTGACAGTGAACCAGGGCAGTTTTATGGCTGGTTATTTGGTTTTTCCAAAAAAATTGAGATACACATCAACTTTGTATACCAGAACCAGGTCTTTAATTGTTTCTGAGAGTAACACTTTGAATCCTAACAACCACCCTGATAACGATCAGGGGTCTAGTGTGGTTTTAAATAACTGGTCGAAACTTGTAATTACTACTCGAAGTCAATTTTTAAAACATGGGCTATCTCGAGAAGCTATTCTACTCTGGGTCAGCCATCAAGAGTCTTGCTTGGTTAACTATTTCGACACATTTCTGAAAACATTAGAGTCTAAAAACAATAGGCACAAAAGGGGCGGAGAGGTACATCATCATGGGCCTCCTGTAGACGCAAAAAGAAAAGAGCTAAGGATCAATCGCTCCTACGGTCACAGTTGTCAATGACGCACTTTCCCTGGCTCTTATTTTTCATGACGCCACATACAATTTAATTAATTTGTGAATGCACATGGGTTGGCATGGGGTGGCGATGCGCCAGGGCAGCATCTTGATTACAAGAATGGAGTATTGTAAGATAGCGCACAGTGGGGTCTCCATATATGCATGCCTTCTTTAAAAATAAGTAGCCACCGAGAAGTCATAATTCTACCTAGTATTGCGGTGCTCGTGCTCCATTGCATGCCTCGTGACGCAAGCTAGGCAATCGGACCATATAAATCGAAGGTCCCAATCGACCATCGAACATTCTCAATCTTCATCTGCTATAGAACTCTCCTGCACGCTATCAAGCATTCTTCATCTTCATCCTCTATAGAACATCTCCTTATTTTATGTTCCATCAGCCTAGGATCGTGCATTAAGGCCAATTCAGAACAAACCATCTCCCTGCAGGAGAAATTTTTGAAGCTCAGCCTAGACTAGAGTGCTTCAACGAGCAAGATCATTTTGAAGTACATTGGGAAACTGGGCTGCAAGAGTACTTGCTAGCTTCATTAAATTTCATAGAACTGAGATCAGGTCGATCTTTGTGCATTTCATTCAATGGCTTGTACCACGGGGGCCCGATCAACCCAGCGCTATTATAGTGCAGTGATTCTACCTAAGTTCTTGTTGGTTGCGGTCGTAGCGATTATTGGGGTCACGATGGTCATGGCTGCGGACCCTGATCCTTTACAGGGCTTTTGTGTCGGGGACCTGACAAGTAATATCACCCTGAACGGGTTAGTATGCAAGAACCCGGCACAGGTGACCCCCAGTGACTTCATATATACTGGGCTTGAGAAACCTTTAGCGTTCAATAAGTTCTATCGCAATAGCGTCAACACGGCCTTTGTGATGGCATTCCCGGGGATCAACACCCAAGGAATCTCGATGGCACGCCTCGACTATTTACCACAGGGTCTCAATGTGCCCCATTGGCATCCGCGCGCCTCCGAGGTGCTGTTCGTAGTCAATGGGCCCCTCGAGGTGGGTTTCGTGGACGAAAACAACTTTCTCTGGGCCAACACCTTGCAGACAGGTGATATCACCATCTTCCCCAGAGGCCTGGTGCACTTCCAGTACAATAATGGCAGTACGAACGCCCTCGCAATAGCTGCTCTAAGCAGCCAAAATCCTGGTCGACAAAACTCCGGCAATTCGGTGTTCGGAACCGACATCCCCAACATCATTCTTGAGAAGACGTTCAATCTATCACCTGAAGTTGTCGTCGAACTGAAAAAATTCTTCAAATCCCAGGCTCAAGGCAAGGGTATAAATGAAGAGGCAACGTAGGAGGATCGGTCCAAGAACTTGAACCGTCTTTTCTTGTCGCTTTTGACTGAAGCACTTTGATCGCAAAGAGGCATCACTCTCGATCGCCTGATGTCTTCCGATCAGCTAATCAGTTATTTTGTGCAAGGTTAATTTGAAGACTGTAATGCTTGTATTCATGTTGTGTACTTTGGAGTGAATCATGTATGCTTTAAGCCCTTTGATCTGCATCTCGTTGGGGGCGGAGCGAGCATGCATGACATTTCAACAGCGGATAATTTTGTTTGTATCCTACGTTCTCAGGATCTGAAAAGTCGTTGCAATTTTCCAGTCATCCTGTGCACCATGTTGCAGATCGTTTTTACATGTAATAAAAATTTCTGAGCAATCTATTCTTCGTACATGGCAGTTTAGTTTCAAGGTGTGCAAGGGCGGTGCAAATAGAGTCCCGATGGGAAGCACAGGGGTCAGATATCGACAAATTCGGTGGAATCCCGCAAATTTTCTTTGGTCTACCTAGGACGAACTAGAGAAATCTGTGCCATAAGTTCCTTAGTTGGAAAATACCGCGATCTGGAATTTTTTTCACAGAGAAACGGGCGTCCTGAACTTTGCCGTTTTTATTACGGAAAAAATCGTCCCTTTCAGAAAACTCAGTAGCTCAGGCGATGCTTCTACACCACTAGTTTAGCTTTAGACACTGATCTTAGATTTGGCAGCCTGTTGTTGCAGGACTGCATGCTTCCCTCAAATAGCTGGCTCTTCTCTCCAGCCCCCTTGTGCTGCAAGTAGAAACCCTCATGTTTAAATCTCCCTGAGATATAGTTTGTGGCTTGTTCACAAAACCGTCAAGGTGTAGAGTTCGATTCTTGAAACGTTTTTTTGAAGATGTGGCCTGTATCGTGTGCAAGTTTGCTCACATCCGTAACACTCTCAGGATGGAAGTCTGCTAGAGAATCAAGATGGAACAATCATGTTTAAGTCTCCCTCAGGTAGTTTATTCCTTCTCCAGAAAACGTCACGCTGTAGAGTCCGATCTTTGAAAATGTTTTTGTGGAGATGTGGAGTGTATCGTGTGCAAGTTCGCAACAAGTCCTTCAAAGAGACCTTTCCTTAAGTACACGATCTGGGATTCTGGGGTTTATGCACAGTGACTAGCCACAACCAAGCAAACTCCATTGTGAAGGTTTTTGAAGCATTGGACTCGCTTTGGAAGTCTGAATAACATTCGCATTGATCATGCATGTTGACTGCTTTGAAATGTTTCAGTTTGACGCTTTGAAATTTTTCATGTGCTTCCATTGACATTTTCTTGGGTTGTTGCATAGATCGGTTCTTATGACCATAGGCCTTTCGAAGAGAACGTCTTTAAACGGTGTTTTGAACTACGATTAAAAACTCCCGTTGCAACGACTCGTACTTCCGGTTACAACCAGGACTGATCTGGAGTATCAAAGCTGGTGTTTCCATGAAGCTGTTTTTGTATAGTGATTATAACTCAGTTCGGATTACTATTACATTGCACAATCCTAGCTTCTTGTACTAGTGTGTAGGAACTTGGAAGTACAACATAGTTGGCTGGGAGGGGAGCTTGACAGTAACGTTCTCAGATGATCGAAGTCATGGTCAACATCGGCTGAATTTGTTTGGGCAAGTCTTAATAATAACACAAAGATTTTAGCTCCCAATCCTGAACACAACTATCGCTTCCAAATTGAAGCAGAGCAGTCAACTGCAAAGCTTGCATGCTTTATGAAAACCAGGCTGTATTCATCATCATAATACTTGCATTTTTTTGCACAAACGTGTTCCACATGAGACTTCTATTTATGATTACACTATACACTCAAAAAATCTTATGCCTATATAACTCTCATGACTGAACGAGATCACGATGCTTTGATGGCAAAAGAATCATTTGTACAACTGAGTTCTGCAGGCTCTAGTCAATGATCTCTAGAAATGAAGGCACTTCTTCCATTTGCAAAACCGGCTAACTACTCATAAAAATGGGTAAGCTAACTGCTGAACACAAGTTCAGCATTGAACGAATGATTAGCTCCTGCAAATTATGAGTTTTATACGAATTCTGCAGAAATCTGAAAATTTGAGGGGAAAAGATGCTAAGTAAGTTCAATGGAAAGAATCAGCCTAAGTCATGAAGCACATCGCTGCGCGAAGAGTTCCTCATTCTTGCTTGATCTGCGTCCATTAGGAAATTTGATGTGAGCACTCGCAAGCTGCTGGAACTTTGTTTCAATCTTGGTCAAATAGTTGATCCTGGCTGTGATTCATTGAGTTGTTGATAAAGGCAAGGGTGGGAGGGGAGATGAACAGAGGAGAGAAGTCCCAAGGCGGAAGATTGTCCAGAAATTCACGAACATGTGGCGGGACTCGCACCGTTAGCTCAGGCATCGATCCGGGACCAGGCTGCTCGCCGATTGGCTGCATTGAACTTTCACCAGACTCAACTGTGGATCCAACGTATAATGTACTATCTTGGTTTTGCGCAGTTTTCAGCCTCTCAGACATGGTTTCGTTGCTCCCTCTATGCTGAATGCCATAATCTATTGATGGAGATAATATCGACTGCACAAGTTCAAGCGTGTTTCGAGTCGACGGTGATAATTCTGTGGCATTCGAAGACTTATCCGAAAAGATTTGATAATTCCTATCTCGAGGGAACCGATTACTAGCCATCATCACACTGGATGTCGTAGAGCCTATGTTGAAGGTCGAGTCTGTTATCCCTCCTTCAACAGTTGGCCGTCCTAGAGGACTTAAATGACTACTTTTGAGTTCGGATGTCGGAGCTTCTAAGCCAGCTTTAGATGTCTCATATAAATGTTCCTCCGGGAACGAAAATGCCCATGCATCAGTGGGTACTGTAATGTTAGATCGTCTCCCTGATTCGTCACACAAGATCAGATGTTCGAATGGAGTCATTTCCGTAGGAGGTAAGTCCTTGACGGTCTCGGCTGGCGACGTACCCTCGGAATTGAAATCGCTTATCATATCGTCACTGGCTTCGGGATCGTCGCCAACCGAGTCTGAGTCTTGATCCTTGCTTTCTACTGACAAATATTGGGATTGGACACCCAGCGATTCCTGAGGTTGGTCTACGGTGGTGCTCGCCAACTCGTGACTTGTTCCGGTCCCAATTTGCTTATGCTTCTGCGACACTTTAGTCTTCTTAAATATTCGACAGACGGCCCAACCATCCTGCAAATTCAACAAAACCCTATACCAAGTGAGGAGCTTGTTTTGATCACGGCCGCACTGGCATCGTTCATTCAGCTTGCAACTGTATCTACCTCAATCAATCGCGGAAACAATGTACCCTCGGACGCTCTACTCGTTGGAGAGGTACTGGGATACCCTGCGTCTCCAGTACAATCTCGACTATTTATGCGATTGAGATGAATTTTTGTGATGTTTGAGTCAGAAATGTTTTCGCCCTAGTAAACTGCCATGCATTTTGTGCTGGTGCTACCAGAACAGTACCATGGGCACAATTACCTCTGCAAAGTGAAAATTCCTCACCTCGGACAGAGGGACATCTGCTGCAGGAGATGTACTAGCAGGTAAGAATGGTGATGTCATAGAGCAACATATGCATACCTGTTGGAGTTGAACATCATTGATGGCATTGTCAACATTTTGGGTTAGCGTATGAGCTGCATCTGTGGTAGAGGCAGGTAACCTAAATTCGTGCATCATCCAGTCAGTTTTGACGCCTTTCGCTGCTCGCCCTTTGTAGAAGACGAGTGATTTCTTCAACCCTATGCACTTGGCACCCTCGGTCGAATATATCGGTCGATCCGTGCCCGTTGCTTTCCAAAACCCCGAATCCGTGACACGGTTGGGCCTTAAACTGTTGCGATATTTTCTGTCTCTTGGGCAGAAAAAGAACCACTCTTTCTCACCCACGGTTGCCAACTCTGGGCACGAAAAAGATGAACCAAGTAATTCTTAGATTACGATCAACTCCAAGAGACAGACTCAACATCCTAGAACAAGCTGGTCAATTATCCTACTTGGAATCTAAAGCATCTGCTTAGTGAAGAATATTCTTTCAGATCAGAAGCTTGTGCTATTAAAGCAGCAGCGAAGATTACTATGCCTGAATATGATGCACAACCATGAACTTCAATGACCTGCCCGCACTGGTTTCCAGTGTTTCGTGTTTTTTCTTTGTCTTGTACAACGGGCTGATTCACTAACAAAGTTGAAAGGAAAATGTTGGTCCTCGACTCTCGACAAGGGTTTAGGTGTAGATTCAATGAAGTGCTCAGTCAAAACCAGAATTGAGATTTCAAGCACACTAACTAGAATTGCCTAACTGTTGCAACTAAGTTCTGGATGGATTCGAGAACTGCGAAATACATACTTGGAAGATCCCAGGGGTCGTATTTGTAGATGTCGAGCTGTGTTATGACCGCCACAGGAAGCCTCTTCCGGCGTAGTTGCCGCGGTAAATAGTATGCGACTAGCTCTTCATCGGTGGGATGAAAGCGAAACCCTGGCATCGGCAATGAGTCTTCAGATTGTTGTGGCTCCAATTTGGAGAGCCGCACACTATCCATGATTTTGGTTGCGGCGGCGTTCTTTTAGACAATGTGCCTCTGCTATCCAGTCTCTTGCAGCCAGAAAGCACAAGAAATTTCTATCTCTACTGAGTTGCGTGAACTATACGTCAAGTGATCGCGAGAAAAATGTCAGAGTTCTATGTCTAGTGACCTCGAATGAACTAGTGAAGAAACCTCGAGTAAGGTATCGAAGTGACCTTGAGTGTGGAGCCTTTGGCAGCACTAGATAGCAAGTAAGTCGGGAACTTAGAAAAGCCCAATAATTGCTCAGAAATTGTGTACTGCGGAGTGCACTAGAGGAAGTGGCACTTGGATTTTCGACTGTAAAGAGTACTACTCCGACTAGCACCTTCCAACTCGATGCCCTGCTGATTGAGGTACGTCTTGCTTATCTGAAATTATCTAGAGTGCTGCGTGGTCAACTCAAATCTTGCCTGATTCGAATTTGGAACCTCTAGGTTTCAACCAATCTTAACAATTACAGCATCTATCCAGCCCGCTGCCACCTAAACTCTGGAAATCTGTCCCTCCTTGAGATCGTCATCAATCATGCCACCAGCTCGCACTCATTCTTGCGCCAAGACCAGATCTTTTTCCTTCTTTGTTATAAATCTCGGTTCAAGATCTACGCCAAAACATATTGAAGAAATTGAGGATGCTAGTACTTACCGTCCTATGAACTACTCTGTTGTCTCTCTACTGAATGATCTGCAACCAGGCTGCATATAAAGGCTTCTTCAATCCTAGCGTTATGTATCTGTGGGAGCTGTCGAGCACTGTCCAGAGGCGGCAGTCATGAGAACTTTCTCCTAGGCAAAAATTCAAAGGACTCTTCCACAACGACTGATCAATTTGTGTGTAAACTTGCCGCTTTGCAGTTCGCAAACCGAGCTCTTTAAGTCTTTGTCCAAAGGGGTTTGTTGTTCGCGTTAGGGATTAGGCGCTGGTCAGCGCATTTTGATTGAGGATTTGGTCAACTTGCCGTGTACAGGAGATTCCGGCGCAAATAAATTCCTTCCCTGTCATCTTCAAGTCTGTTTTCACAGTTGTGAACTTTTTATATTGATTCCCGGACTACTGAGGAACGCCGTGAGTGAACCAGCACCAAAACTTACGGTACCTTTCTATTTTGATCTTTTGAGAAATTTTGTAAAGTCTATTTTAATAAACTAATTAACAACTTTGTAGTTCCAGCTTTCAACATGTAAGAAAGAATTTCAGACCTTCTACCACTACAAAGTTAACTATTTTAACTATTTCTTTTCATATTCGGGTTGTGACAACCTCTAAGTTAACTAATTATTTTTCATCTTCGGATTGTGACAACTCTAAGTTAACTATTTTTTTTCATCCTCGGGTTGTGACAACCTCTAAGTTAACTACTTTTTTTCATCTTCGGATTGTGACAACCTTTAAGGTAACTATTTTTTTTCATCCTTAGGTTGTGACAACCTCTAAGTTAACTATTTTTTTCATCCTCTAATGGTGACAACCTCGGGTCACCACTTAGTGTAGTTAGTGACATTTTAGTGGTAGAAGGTCTGAAGAATTTGCCAGTTCTGATTCAAAATAAAAGTACGAGGATGTCACAGACAGGGTTTTCTTTCAAAAATATAATAAGATATGAAACATTTGGCGAATTTTTCCAAAAAAATAGCAAAACTAATCAGATTAAAATTAGAAAAAACACACTTCTCCCCCGCCAAAAAAATCCCTATATTTTTTCTGGAAGTGAAAAAATATGTTGATAAATGATTTATATAAACTATTAGATTGCTGTTGCTTTTGTTTAAGCCAAATCCACATTCACTAAAGAAAATTTTCTCTTGTCAAACAAACCCTAAACCCCACTGAGATTTAGGGGAAAAGTCCGCAGCCGTCGGACTATTTTTAGCAGAGAAAGACTCGCCGTCAGTGGTAGAAAAGTAAGTAGAAACAGCGTGGATGAAATAGTTTTTAAAATAGTGTGGCAGGAGCATTTAATACACAACTGTCCAGAGCTCACGTACTTTCTTACTATATATCAGTTAATAAATAATAATATCATAACACATCTAATCAATAATTGAGAAAAGTCGTAAAAATTATAAGTCTATCTCGCGGCCCAGCTGAAAAAGTTGAAAAAACAAGTTCCTTGAGTTTGAGCCCAAAACTTCAACAAAAATGTAGGATTGCAGTTGAAGGTGTCAATTGTGTCAAAGCTAGTATTAACTCAGTCAAACCCAGGATTCACGGCCATACTAGAAGCATGGACAAAACTGCTCCCACACCCCTCAAAGCAATCAAGGAGAACTATCATTATACTTTTTCCTCCATTAGCTTTAGGCTAAACTGTTAAAAAAGTCCAAGTCCAATTTCAACGCAGTTCCGGAGTGCTACGTAGACTAGCACCATGTCATACCTTGGCAGTGGCCAAGGTGAGAAGTTTATTAATTGAAAGATTTGGAAACAGGGTTCTCTGTACATGTTTTTGTATTTTGTAGTAATCCAAAGAACTTCTAATTTTGAACTGCGGTTTGTTTCTTCTTTGTTTGGTGACTGGTCTCACCCAGATTTGGATTTTTTTATTAAATTTTTAGAGTAGACTCGACTACTTTTCCTAATTCGCCAGATTTTTAATATCAGAAATTTGAAAAAAGAACCCTGGTCCCACCAGGCTTTTTTCTGGGTGCGTTTAGGCAACCCAGCTAAATTTTTAAGGAAATTCTGGACAATTTTGTTTTTTTAAGTTTCATTTCGAATAAATTTTCTTTTTGGAGAAAATTTCTCAAACTCACTAAATGGAAACAAAAATTCCTGCATCCCAGGCACCCACACAAACATATAGTGGTGGACAAAGAATCTGGGAAAAGATAGAGACGTACCTGAAGGATGAGCAACGTCAGCCCATAATCTGGAGATTGATCCAGAATGAGTCTGTGCATGTGCCTTTGAAGTTTGAATGTAACATTTTGGAACTTGAGAAATGAAGGGTAATGATCGTAGGCACCCTAGCAAAGCACTTACAAGTTACAAGCTCGTCCAAGGAAAAAACTTGGATGATGCAAGCATGAGTTCACAAAGAGTGCATGCTTGCTAGCGTGGGGACTGAAGTTTTCCTTTTCTAGGAAATCAGATATGGGATACCCCACCACCAACGTTAGATGGGAATAAAGGGAATATGTAACGACACCTTCTCACCTTCCCCTGGCAGGTTGCAAGTGGGTTTCTAAAGCATGATTCACACCTGGTGTTGGTGTTATAACAAGTGTGTTGTAGTTGGTTTTTTTCAACGATTGAACTAGTAAATAAGGGTCAAATAATGGAACTTTCATTACAACAAACATTTAAGTGCATTTCACCATTTTATTTCACCAAAAATGACTATATAAGATTTCACATGTCCATGAGTTATAACAATACATGCACACACATCCCAATACATGCAACCAATGAAAAAATAATTTTACTTAATGTTAAATTTGGAAACAAATAAGAATCCATGATGTTTAAATATGCAAATGGCATTTTTTATTCATCTTGTTTCATTAATTAGTTGCAATAAATGGTTTGAAAGGTGAAGAATTATATTATTTTAATCATAAATTTTAATTAATGAATAGATTTTGCAAACAAAATAATCCTTGCCAAAGTTCCTAAGAAGCCTTTCAACCCACATTAAATTGAATCACCTAAGTTAGAAGATTGTACATCAATTGAAGCAAAAACAATTCATGAATGAATAGTAAGTAATTCTAGAATGGTTTGAAGACCTACAAATTACATTTATGTTTATGAATTAAATTTTAAATTTTAAGAGAGAAAGCATGCCAAAGTTTGAATTTCTGAATAAATTCAAAATAAACATGATATGCTAAATTGTTGGCCTATTGTACATGGTATTTTGAACATTCTCCCACATAAATATATACCATTTGTATGGAAGTGGCATACATATTTTTTAGAAATAAGGCAACCAATGTATTTTTAAGGTAATTAGTAGCTATTCAAACGTACTATTGATTACATGATTGAATTGACATTTTTTTTGAAATAAAATTTTTGAATTTAGTATTATTGGCATATTATTATGAAAAAAAATTAAATTTGATAATAAAATGAGAATGAAAAACATTCCATATGTAAGCAATGTCCATGTGTACAAATCATGAACCTCTATGACTTCATCAATAATTTACTATTCTAGAATACTTCCTAGTTCACTAAAATGTTAACGTGTTGTTCATAGTTTCAAAATTTACAATTTTTTTATATAATGAACTTTAAATTTTTCTCAGTACAAAATGAATGGAATATTTAATGAATTGTTCTATATTTCTTCATAATGATTGAATGGCAATTCTGAAAAATTGAAAAAATAGTTTTGACTCAGTTGAAACCATAGTTTTTTTAAAACAAAATATTAGCAATTAAACTATTGATTCTTCTCTAAACACTACAAGAAAAGTTGTTTTTTGCAACTTGATTTATGATTTAATTGTTAGTCATGGAAGACATCTATGACTACATGATTATGTAGGCAAATAAAACACATCATTTAGAACACCTAGTCACTGGTGTGGCCAATTGTAAAACAATTTACAATTATGACTTTTGCAATTATAAAGTCATGGAGGTCATCAATGCTTGATGAGATCCATAAATTATGGTCATTGAATATAATTCATTAAGTATGAAATAAATATGTTCTCCACCCATGCCATGTAAACACGTGGCATGTAATAAAGGCTAAAATCCTAACCTATATCTTAAGAATGTAAGCCCTAGCCTACCTAGGAATGTAGGCTAACTTAGCTAAAAAGCAAAGCTAGTTAGGTTTGTTCACTAAGTTACAACTATGAAAACTTGAACCCATCATCACCTCCACAATGAGGGAAGAAGTCTTTAACCACCAATTAACCATTGCACCACATGATTTTTACATGACAAAAATTGTCGCCATATTTTTATAAACATTTCTTTTTAACCTACTTTATAAGTTAGTTACCTAGAAATATTTACCTAACAACTTAAAACCTCCATAATAACCTAGTAGGTACATAGCTTGGTAGATAATAGGTAAGTAGTACCTAGAGGTAATAGTAAGTAGGTAGTAGGTAGGTAAGTAACTAGGTAGGTGCCTAGTAGTAGGTACATATACATATTACCTATCTAGTATGTAAGTAGGTAGGTAGGTAGGTAGTAGTAAATAGTAGGTAATTAGGTAGGTATGTATGACCTACCTAATAGGTAGATAAGTAGGTAGGTAGGTTCCTAATAGTGCGTACATATGTAATACCAATCTAGTAGGTAGGTAGGTAGGTAGGTACTTAGTAGTAAACTTACATAATAGGTAATTAGGTAGGTATGTACTACCTATAATAGGTAGTAGTAACCCACAAGTACTAACTAATTTATAGGTAGCTTGTAAATAGCTAGTAGGTAGCTAGCACTTGGTTAAACTACTAACATAGGTGGGTTATTAATGTATGTAAGCTAGTCATGTCATCACAAAATAATCCTAATCTATGCAATTGCAATGTAATCACAAATTTGAATAAAAATATATGATTAAGGAAATACGACTACATGACTAGATTAAGACATCAATCGTAAATGTCCAAGTCATGAAAGACACATTTTGACGTTGTGAGATCTTAGAATTGAAATTTTATAAAACATAGTCTAGTAGTTAATTTATTTTGAAATTTTTAGAAATGTAAAGTAGTAGTATTTGATTTTGAAATTTAAAAAAAACCCAAACCAAAGGTTATAACAAAATCAAATAACCACCCAACACTAATTATGGCCTTCAATTAGTGGTTCTCAAGAATCAAAGAATCAATTTTAACCAATTATATGCTTGTATAATATGTTTTTATGTTTTTGATATATATGTTAATTAAAAGGATATAGAAACGTGCTACTTCTTTGAATTTTCTCAAAAGCCTAGAACTAAATTATTGTTATTCATAAATTTATAAAATCAAAACCACAAGCATTAGTCCCAACCCCTCTAATGATGTTTTCCTTTTTATTTTATTTTTTTTGAATTCGTCATATATATTAAAATTATATGCAAAAGATCACAACCTATTGCAAAATGGGTCAATTTAATCAAAACAAGGTGAAATGCCAAAATGCATGACTAAAGGTTTACAAAGGAAAGAAAACTAAATTCAAACAAATTTCATTTTGAGTATCTTGCAAAATAGGGTTTGGCATTGGAGCAATTGTTTTTGTATATCTATTTTTTAGAAGAAAGGTTGAGGTGTTGCACAAAGAGTCAACAATAAATGACTGAAAAGGGAGCAATTTTGTGAAGAGGGAACAACTTTGATTTTGTAGGGTAAAGTTTTTTTATGTGGGAGCATTTTGGGATGATAGCAATGGACAATGAACTTTTTGTGGAAATTGTTTTACAAGAATTAAACTTTCAAAGGCTCAAGATAAGTTTTTAAAATAACTTGAGCATTTCATCGAATGGGAATATGAGAATGTTTGAGCATTTTGTCACACATGAAAGATTGAAAAACTTACAAAAAATATTGAACATCTCATCAAATGTGTATTTATGTGTGTGTGTTTGTGTGTGTTTTGTTTTGAATTGTGATTGAGAAAAATAGGAATAGGAAAGAAATGGACAAAATTTTTGATTTGTTAGTTTTTTTTTATTTCTTGGAAATTATGATGAGAAAAATGAAAGTACAAGCATGGAGAAAATTTATTAAAAAAAAGATTGGTTTCTTATTTCTTAAATTTTTAATTATTTGTTTTCATGAAATGCAAAAAAGTGGGAGTAAAAAATAAATGGAAAGAAGACTTCTATTAATGTTCATGCAATGGTGTTCAAATTGAAAGTAGGAAAATGATGGAGAAAGAAAATTTTCTTTGTCAATGATTGAGAAGTGGACTCTAACTTGGGTTTAGGCCATGATCTTTTTTTCATTCATTCTTTACTTCACCTTCAACCTATCAATTATAAGGATGACAAAAAATTACTAGACATGAGGCCAAAAAGAAAAATAAACACCCATCAAACAAATCACAATTTTAAGCATAAGTTTATTGTGCTTACCAATGTCTATGACATCTTGATCTATTCCCCTATCATCATGCCCATTGTTGTCTTAATTTGTTCATCATAATTTTTTTGGGGGGTTGATTATCATTATTTGTCATCTTTTCCATCCGTCTAATGATTCCTTTTGCCCATGTTCCTAGTTCCTACCCATCCATAGCATCCTACCCAACATCTAGCCTATCATCCCCATCACCTCCATCACCTTATTCATCACCCACCTAGCCTTCTTTCACCATCCTTATCATTCCTCACAATCCCTTTCAAATCACTTTAAGCAACTCAAGAGATCCTCAAATGAAGGCACCTTGAATGCAAACCAATGTTGGCAAGTTCTATACTTGGTTTTAGGTCAAGTTGTAAGGTACCTAGACCTAAGGTTAAAACTGGAATGGGATCAAAACCTTATAACCTTCTCATTGAAATTGGAACATCCCATTTCAAGCATGTCAATGTTCTTCAATTATAAAAGTATAAGGTTTTGTTGAAAGGGAAAATCAAACCACACTTTTTGAAAGCAAAATTATTTATTTCAATTGGTTATAATCAATGAATAGTACATAATCTTTCTACTTGGGTTCTATGCTCCTATTGGACAAAAGTAACATTACCCAAATGTTTTAGTTCTTAAAATTATGTGCAAGGTCAATGGATCTAAACCCAATTTTAAATTAGACCAAATTCCAAAATTTGAAGGAAATCTTTAAAATAAAAAGTTTTATAAAAGTAAAGATTGGTTTTTATAAATATGTTGGAGGTTCCATCAAACAAAGGAAAAAAATTAAAACTAGAAGGGCAATAGCATGGTTAGGTGGCTTAAAAGTGGCGTTTGAAAGCCCACTGGCATAATCTAACACTAGTGATTTGTTTTATAGTTTTAGCAATTATGAAACCATAAATCCTATAATTATCCCCTATGCTTTTAAAAGTGAATATTAATAAACCAGCTTATGAATATCCCTAAACATGTGATTAATCAAAAAATCCATGCAAAAGATTAAAAAAATTTAATGTGAAATGGACTCTCGAGAATAAAAATTTACAACAATCATATAATTTAAAACTTTTAGAATATATACATATATGTTAGGAAAGTCTCAATGCACTTCACTAATAAATTCTTCATGTGATGATTTTTTTTTAAAATAACATTTTGACACTACTTTGCCATAGTTTTTGAATCCACAAATTTCATTTTTTCTACATGACAAACGTAGTATTGTCATTCCAAAAGTCCACTATAAGTACATAATCTTCTTAAAATTCATCAAAAAATTTATGATGATTCCTACTAAAGTCTATGACAACATGAATAATTAAAAAAATGATAATGTTAATTTTGAATATGGCTTTAAGTTTTATGTTTCCATGTAATCCCAAAAAATTACAAATGTGACAATCCAAACTTGGATTTTATGTAACTGAGTTTTAGTCACATCAAATAACCAAACAACATGACATTACAATCAAGTTGGATTAGTCATTTCAAACAAGCAAAAAGTAATGATTAAGTCATATTGGACAATTTGAATTGACTAATAACATCTAGCATGTCATGTTTGTTTTGACTAAAAATCAATACAATGTTAGATGATATTGAAACAAAATGGCATGTTTAATATGACTAGAATGTAGTACATCACTAGGTGACATAGCATGCCATGTGTTATTTATGTTGTGATAAGGTTATTTATAGTGTTAGCTAATGTGGAAGGACAAGTATCAAGTTTGTTTTGACTAAAGTTGATGTCAATTTTGGTTGTCATGGACTAACAAAAGTCCTATTTTATGACTAACATATTATTAGTTTTTTCTTCCATAAAGAGACAACTAATTTGTCAGGCTTGTTTTCACTAAAATGTATGATAGCCTTTTGTTAACATTAATATTCCACATGTAATCATTTGTTTCGTTTATATTTTCCATGTGGGATGCAAGCAAGATATTTTGTACATGCTTGTGACCTTGTTTTTTAGTTGAAAACACCAAAAAAATAATCTCTTAAACTTCTAACTTTCCTTTAGCATTTTAAAAAAAATGAAACTTTTATTTTTTATGGGAATCTCTAGCCTTCTTCTAGCTTCTCAAAGAAATTTATGTCATATCATTTGGACTTGAAAAAATACCCGAAAAGTATCCCCAACAATTAAGCCATTTTTCAAAGGCTGGGGATGATTTTAATTAAGAAAAAAAATTCCATTAACCAAAAGAATTATATTAAAATGTTCACCACATCAATATTGAAGTGTTTTAAAAAAAACCAAATATTTACAAAATATTTCACCTACTTTCAAGTACTTCAACTTTATTTTTCAAACTACCATAAATTTTAAGTTCAATTCTAATACTTGCAATAGTTTTTTAAGAAATGATTATAACAATTTAACTTTTAAAGGTCATGTAAACAAGAGTTAAGAAATGATATACCCAAAAATATTATTATTATCCCCATAAAATCATATCCTTGTTGATATTTTTATTTAGGGTCCCTAATATTTTGTTACTTACAATACTTTTTGTGTATACTTTACCATGCTTTCACCTTGGGGCATGTTTAATATGCTAGGTAAAGATCATGCCAAGAAACATTATTACCTTAAGGTTTAACATAATATGCAAATAGATTATGTCTGTAGGTGTTCTATGATATGTGATATACACACATCCTACAACATTTACACACACAACACATGCAATTTGCAAATTTACATATCTAAATGCTAAAGCATAATGGATTACAAACTAAAACCAAGTTATAATTAGATTAGACACATTAGTCAATAGATTACACTTGAAAATAAAAAGGCATTATCTATAATAACATCATGTGTACATAAATACAAGAATTCAATGTGGCACAATAAAAATCAAATACATTAATTGTACATAATACAACCCAATAAAAAATAAATTCATTGTAGCTTGAAGTTCCACATAATATTTGAAACTTTTGTACATTGCACAATTATATATTTACACCAAAACTTATGATGTTTGAGCATGTCAAATTCCAAGGCCACAATATAATCATGTAACCTACTAAATGCCTATAATGTGCGATGGAATATCATGTTCAAGATTTGGAAAAGGCAAAGATGCATTACCCATCACGCTTGAACTCACAACTATAGATAAATTGTTTGCCAATATTGCCTTATTATGATGAATAACAATTTCACCTCCAAATTTCACAAAATTACCATACACACAAGGCTTACCTAAGGTTCATGAAGATGATGACCTCATTTGGCTTGTATTGCAAAACATATATGCAAAAGATGTCAAGATAATTTCAAATGTACAATACAACTTAAGTTATCCACTAAATTCACAACATATCAATCAAGTTAACAAAACATGCTAATAACTCATGTTTACAATTTGAATCTGAATGCACTAAATAAAATATAATCCAAACTAAAAGCAATTGGTGCACTAAGCTTTAGTGACACAATATCATCCAACCCCCATCAAACATAATGAATTCTTTCTTTTGGATGGGCCTTTGGAATTTAAAAAACAATAACCTTTTTTGTTTATGTTTGTATAACCATGCAAACATTGCTTGCAACCTTGCTACATGTGCCCAAATGAATTGTTGCCCCCTTATGTTTAAATCAAAGCATATGCCTTGTGAATGCCTTTGGAATTAATCCTTTTGACTTGTATAGATATTCAAATGCACATGCAAAGAAAGCTCCAACTTATGAAATTGAATGAACATGAATTCAAATGTGAGGCCTAAGTTTAATTAAGTGACATGACTAATCGCCTAGGTTGGAAATAACCATGCATAAGTCTTTTTGGACTTCTAATGTGGGTTTGTGTTGGTAATACACTTCTACACATGTGGGTTTGCACCAACATAGACTAAAGTGTTGGGAGCCTTTGAAAGTCCAACCATATAAAATCACAATATACCCAACAAATGTTTTTGTCATCTACTTCATTATCCAATAGTTAAAGCAAAATATAAAAGTAAGGCACATTACTCATACATTTATATGGCAATCATCTATGAATAGAATATTACTAACAAAACTACTCAAACCTTAGGCTAATCTCTTGAAACACTTTGCCCATGTTCTTCAATACTAATGTCCAATTTTGATTTAGCAAATGGCAAACATGAATGAACTCACATTTTTCACCACCCCACACAAACACAAGCCTAATTTCCTTCCTTTTAGTCTTAGTAGTAACTTAGATTGGGCTATGTGGTTGATGAACATATTCCAATGTCAAACCTATGAAGGGGACATTAGGTCACAAAAATTTATTGATTTGAACATGGGCAAACCAACCTATTCCCACACCACATTAGATGGGCAAATGCCCCCCATTTATGTTGCGAAAGAACATGTTGTGCAATACACAACAAACCATTTTGTGTCTAAAACCAATAGGTAGTGTACCATACTAATGGTCATGTTATCTTGTGGGGAATGCAAATCTCCATTATTATCCCCAAGAAGCACCTCTTTAAAGGCAATGGTTTGGGTCAAAGCAAGATAAATTAAATGTCTCCACTTCAACAATTTTTTTGATGAGATTGTTCATGATATGGAAACATGATATGGAGAATTTTCATTTTATTTATTCCTTCTCTCACTTGATGATTAAAGGAAGCCTTTGACCTAGTTCCCATTCACCCAAATACTATACATGTACAACTAGCATGCAACTAGATACGTACAAAATGGACACATGACAAAAAAATAATGGCCTAAATTAATATATACTTAAAATTAGTATACCCAATATATTTATGTAGGCTATGTATAGTAATATTATATACCTTTAATACTAAAGCTAAACCCATGTTAACTAAGGTTATTCAAGACTAAACATAAGTTGAAAGTGACATTAACCAAGGTTAAACCTAAGCTAGGCCTTGACTAAACTAACCATATTGACTATAATAGGAAGCCAAATAAGATTAGACTACCCATGGTTACACAAAATAAGAGGTTAAATTGACCATGGTTAAATTAATTTTAAAACTAAATCAACTATGGCTAAAATTGTTAAAACATTACACTAACCATGGCTAAATTAACCATGACTAAATGAACCATGGATAAACTAATTTGAGATAAACTAACCATCATTAAACTGACTAAAAGGCTTAATTAACTAGCTAGGCTAAGTTAATTAAAAGGTTAACTTAACCATGTAGCTAAATTAACACATTAAACTAAATTAAGCATGATTAAACTAACTAGGAGGCTCAATTAACCATGGCTAAACTAAGTTCAGTTAAACTAACCATGGTTAAACTAAGTTAGGCTAAACCAACTATGCCTAAACTAATTGTGGCTAGAATAAACATGCCTAAATTAAATATGGTTAAATCAAATTAGGTTAAAGTAATTGTAATTAAAATATGTATTACAAGTTTTCAAATTTTATTTGTCAAATATATTTAAATATTTAGTTGGCAAGTAAATTTTTGAAAAAAATTTAACATAGTATTTTATTCGTGAATTTATTTGGAGTTTTCTTTAAAATGTAAATTTGATGAAACAAAAAGAAATCAACAAAAAATAATTATTCAGAATTTTGAGCCCACAATTTTTTTTTAAATGCCCCACCTTCCTTGGTGATATAGTAAAGATTAATATTAATATGAAGGAAAATCACAATCAAAGGAGCCACCCAAGTGAGTGGACACTCTTTAAAACTACCATTTTATATGTTTGGAAGATTATAAATGAATCATAATAACTTGGATTCTCATTAAAAAATTTGTCATATTTTCCATTAATTGCAAAGTTTACATGCTCAAAATTTGACACAAATCAAAAAAAAAATTGCATGTTCAAAGCACTCAAGCTTTGAAAGTGGACAATTTTTTTTTTTTTCAAACATCATTTTTTCTACCAAAATTGCACCATTCCTTTTGAAAATTGGAAAGGATTTTAACATCGATTATTAAAAAGGCAAAAGGACTTGAATTGATGAAAATTATTTTTATACCCCATTTGAACACATTTGACACAAAAGTGTTTTTTACCCTAAAAATCATGGATTTTGAAAATGTAACTTTAACAAAAATTATTCATATATATGTGATGAAGGGCATGAATGCATAATCTATCTATGAAGGAAGGTAATTTGTTTTGTTTTGTTTTGTAGTTATGAAATCCGTTGAACCAAGGTGTTTCAAATTATCTTCTTGGTGTCTTTGGAAAGCTCTCAATGAGGAGGGGTGCATGGGTTTAATTCCATGATGTTTGGACTTGCAATGCAAAAGTTCTTGAATATTGGATGATTTTTTAACTAAAACTTAAATTAAATCATAGCTGAAAATTTCAAAGGAATTGGAATGTGCCTTAATGGTGTTATTAGAAAGATCTTAATAAGTAGGATTTAGTGGATTTTATTTGGTAAAACTTGGATTCGAAATGTGGGAAATATTGATATTTAAGTGATTTCTATTGCTGAAAATTCAAATAAATTCCCAAAACCCAATTTTTGGAAGGAAAAATCAGTTAAGGATGTGATAACACATTTGAATTCCTACCATTCAATTCAAGTAAAAGGAATTATCATGTGCCCTTGGTGTTGTTGGAAGATTTTGCAATAAGATATAAATATACTTTACAAAATAATGTCATATGTTGTGTCAACTTTACATTACAATGAATTCACACTTAGGCTAACAGCACAAGCCACACTAATATACATGATAGAAAATCAATTTGTAGTCAAAATATATTTATATTTAAAATGTAATGTTAAATCGGATAACCAAAATGTAAAATTTTAAGTTGTAAACAAATGAAAAAATGATATTTGTGATGTGTAGTCCTTGGATAAGGACTTTTACCATGGCACCCATGTCTCCTTTGACTGTGACTTCACCCATGAATAGTTAATATTATTAATTATTATAAATAATCATAATTATTAGTTTAAATATTAGTATTTATGCTAAAATACTTATGTTTAATAGGCTACACCACTTAATTTATTAAAACTTGATCATCCTAGGATAATTATTAATTTAAATTACGTAATAACATTAAATTAAACTTATTTATTTTTTAAATTATTTATTATTTTTATTATTATTTTTATTATTAACAACAATATAAATTTTTTTATTACCTTTTTTGTAACGTATTGATATATAGCTAGTAAGTAAATTAAATTAATGGATAAGTTTACAATATAATGAACCATTACAAGTGTAACCATTCTTGCATAACACACTTGTCAATTTTTAACTTCACTTAGGATTAAATGTTTTTCATGTGATCTACATAGTGTGATGTAATATACATTAAAAATGAAATATAAAAATATGAGTCAACTATATCAACATTTGAGGGTGAAAAAGGAATAATTAAGTACTTGTAACAATCCTAAGGTCCTAAGTAAGTCACATAAGAATGATCAAAATTAATTTATATTTGTTTGGAAATTTTTCATATTCATGTAGATTGAATAATTATTATACTTTACATGGTTTCGAATCATCATTGGAATTGATATATAACATTACAAGAAAACGTGACTTTTCAAAAGACCAACTTGACCTACTCAAACATTGACAAGCACCCATATAAATTGGGTTGACCTTTTCAAAGTAGTTTGTTAACCTTCCTAAAGTAGTGACAAGCATCCAAACTTAATTAGTCCAACCTTTTCCAAGCAATTTGTTAACCTTACCAAATCACTTTTTGCTACTCAAGTAGTGACAAGCAACCATATCAATTAGTATGACCTTTACTTAACCTTACCAAAACAATTTTTATTATTCAAGCACCCATATCCATTAGTTTGACATTTTCCAAACAGATTGTTTACGTTACCAAAGCATTTTCTGCACCTCAAGAAATGATTGCAAGCACCCACATCAATTAATTTGACATTTTAAAAATAATGAGTTAATCTTATCAAAGCATTATTTGTTATTTTATTTTTTATTGACTTCCACATCAATCAATATGTCCTTTTCCAAACAATTTGTTAAGTTCACCAAAACAATTTTTGAGCTCCTAAAAAATTAATAAGCACCACATCAATATGTTTAACTTTTCTTTCCAAGTGTAGTTTATAAACTTTGCTAAAACAAATTGAGTTACTTAAGCATTGACAAGCATTTGCATCAATTTGAACTTTATTATAGCATAATTTGATACTTAGGGATTAATAGACATCCCATCAATCACACCCTTGATTGTGCTTTGGTGAGGTTTAATAAATTTCACATAAATCAAACCAAGGTTGTAAATATTCAAATATATTCAAAAAATTTAGAGCAAAATTACAATGACAAAATTTCATTATATAAAGAAGGTCCAACTCACCTTGAATGTTTTAAGGTAATGGACTAAATGCACCTTAAACTAGTTCACATAGGTTCTCAACCTAATAACATCCTTAGGGTTAGGAGAGACTGTCGTTTTAGAGGTCCACCACTCTATCACTAACTGTTGAAGATTTGCAAACAAAACATTTGATCTCTTGGCCTTTTTGTAGTCAGTCTAAAAAGCCTGCCTAATGTGTCCAACAATGATCATTTTTGCAACCCTTCTTAAGGTTCCTCCTATCAACACCCAAAACCTTTGTTACTCCCCTATTGCTCCCTACTAATTGAGATCATGCAAAGTTGTAGACAATATATTTGGCCATTGTGAACTTATTCTAAAATGTTGGCCTATCACATGACTATTTAGTCCAAACTTGAAGTTTTCAATCACTTGTTGACTATGTCTCAACATCTTAGTATCATGTAAGTAAGGAGGCACAATCTCAACAACAAGCTCATGGGACACAACTTTTTGCATAATGGTATTTTGTATTGCCACATCATAACCTTTCAAAAAGTCTATAATGAACATAGTTATGGTTCATGTAGCACCTGCAGTGGATCTAGGGCCTTGTTTTGAAACATTACTAATAGATGTAGAATAGACATGCTTTAGAAGGGCCATCTCTTCTTCTATTTGTCCAAACTTTCCTTCAACACGCGCTTCAGTTTGTTGAAGCCTATATTGCTATTGCCAAGCTCAAGCACACTCTCTTTTATGAACTAACTTACTATCTTCATCATCTTCATCATCCTCTAACCCATTACCTTCCCCTAAACGTTCACCTCCTTACAACCTTTCTACAAGAGGTTGCACTTGTTCATTTGACGAAATGGAACATATTTTTGTTTATTTTTAAGGTTGTCCATCTTTCACAACATATGACCTAAAATTAAAAAGCCACATTAGTGAAATGATGGACTTGTGATATCTAAACAACAAACGACTTGTAGAGTTTCATGTTCCACCTACTTTGCATTTGCAAAAGAAAATTTACAATAAGTTAGTGTTCAAATTCAACAGTTTTTACTCAAACATCACAAGCACCTAAGAACAAATCAACACAACGTTTCACACCCTAAAACAAAATGAAATGAATTTCATAAGAAAAAATGTTTTACCATTATCATGAGTTGCCATTTTTTTAATTGGAACATGAAATCAAGCTTGTTAGCTCTAGACTAGCTGGTACCTCAATCTATAAGGTCCAACAACAAACCAAAGTTCAAACAACAATTTCATGACCCTATGCAACTTTTAGCATCTCCCAAACATGAACTTCTAGCAACAAATGACAATTGGTCTAGACTAAAGGTCACATTGGGCAATGAACTTGTAATTTTTCTTAAATGCATGCTTGGATTATGCACAACAAACAAGTTGGCGATGGTGGAAAATCAAAATCCATGGCAGGCTCCACCAATTTGAAGAATGGCAGCCACCCTTAATGGTAAACTTCACCTTCACATCCATGGTTTAGTAATGGGTCGAGGAAAGTTTGAAGAGTAATGTTGTAACGACCATCACTATATATTCAAGCTTTTGAAGTGTGATTCCATTGCAAATTATGAATACCTCCATTGCACGGGATTTTTCGAGTTCAGAGGCCACACACATATCAATGAAGCTCATAAAAAAGCTCATAATAAAGGTTGGCCAATTGCTTGAAGGAAAAAAAAACTATTAATGAATGTATTTTACACATTCAAACTTTTCACACCTTGCTTGCTCTAAATTAGATGAATAAGTTTTCATCCTTAATACATTCATTATACATCAATAACTTGTTTATGTGGAATATAAATGAAGCTACATTTATTTGATGATTAAACCTAATACAATTATATGAATGTGTTTTCATCCACATACCAACAATATCCAAATTTATATTATAGACTCATGTCAAAAGTTTTAGATTTAAAACATAATAGATTTATTCAAGGTCTTAGTATTTTTGGACCTTTAACATGTCCAAACCTTTCTTAACCATATGAAAAAAAATAAGTTTATTAAACACAACTTTGTTCATTTCCATTCCAAATGCAACAAAGTTAATGGACCACATATACATTCGTATGCACACATAATGTCGCAACCCTAACTTGGCCAAGTGTGGGGGTGAAGCCCAACACTTGGAAAAGTTGGGGATTTGGAGTCCTCCGGGACTCCCGAATGTTTAGAGCTCAACAGCAAGGGGCAAAACACCTTGCATTGGGGTGTTTTTGGTGTCATTGAAAAGGTCTTAAAACATAGATATCGAAAATGCCCTTGCATTCTCGATTTGGACATCTATAGCCCAAGTTATGGGCGAAAGAAGGGCCGGAAGTCAAACTGGCAGTTTGACTCCTGACCACTAAAAGTCAAGAATCGACCAGCTCCCGATGTCCGATTTGAGAGTGCAATATGTCGTTAGAAAGATCTTGACAAGGGCTACAACTTCGGTTTAGACCTTGTTATGATCAAAGGTCAGGACGAAGAACTATGACCTCTCAAAGTATCAGGAGTCCAAAACCGGGACATTTGGTGGGATTTCAGGACTCCAACTTGGGAGTCCCGGGAAAAAGAGCCATTTGGATGTAGCCTCAGCAAGGCGTCGCAGAGGGTACTATATGGGGGATGGTGGTGGCATCCCCCGAGTCTGGGCCATGGTGAGTCTTGTGGTCCGAAGTGCTCGTGGCTTGTCCCAACACCAAAAGGTGTTCCGGAAAGTGATCTAACCACTTGGGTGGTTTGTTTTGATGCAGAATCTAGCTTGATCAAGTAATACCTCTTCCTAGTCTAATCCCTGGGCTCCCAACTCGACCCTCTACCCCTTTCTAGAGTTGGAAGCCGGAAGCGTGCCTCCAAGTCTCAACTTCCGCAACTTGACTTTGTGAAACCCTCAAGTGGGTTTCACCCCGTGACTTGGGAGTAACACATTTAATACCCATGACAATGCAATCATGCCCTTCTTTAAACAAAAATAAATATATTTTCTTAGAAAAAGTTTTTCAAAATAACAAATCTTAGTGGTTAAAAGCACATTTAGACACCAAAAAAGGAATATAGGGGATAACCAAACTCTAACACAAATTCAAGTTTCTTTCAATGCTAGCTTGTCATATTCATCAATACATGGCTATCCCCAATTTTTCTTAAGGAATTATTTTGTTTTACATTGGATAAAAGACATTCAAATTTTCAACCCTAATCAACATTAGATTGAACATTCCTTTCTATTTATTAAATGACCATTGAAACCAAATTCACTAACTTATATAGAGTGCACACTTGGAATCCATGGCAAAAAATATGGGATAAAAGATTTAGTTGTAATTGCAACCAATGTAGTTGCAACCTACTTGCAAATAACAATATTAATCTAATTTACCTACTAACTAAATTAATTATATTATAAATATCAATACTTACTACGTATTAATAATATAATACAATGATAATATTGTGACTTGGTTAATAGATATTAATGTTAATAATTACAATTATAATAACATTCTAATATTTATAAATATTTATAATATTTAATAGATAAATTAGGTTAGTAACTAACCTAGACTAGGGTACTTATAAGCAAATTAATGTAGCCTATTAGCCATAAATATATTACCATAATTAATAATATTATAATATTATTACATAGCCTAGGTTTAAAAATTTATAAATTAGTGTGTGTAATTAATTTACTAAACATAGGTATATTATCATAATTAATTACAATATAATAATATTAAAATATTAATTATTGAATAATAATAGTTAGTTCATTAGTAAGTAATACTATCAGTAATTATAATTATAATTATAATAATTTTTAAATTATTATGTGTGATTAATTATAATGATTAATAACATAATACAAGATTTTGGGCTAAGTTAATTTGGATTAAATTAACCACATGGTTAAATTAACTTTGACTAAATAATTTTGGCTAAATTAACCATGATTAAACTAATTATAAGGCTAAATTAATGATAGATAAACTAAACTTTTCTAAAATAATTAAGAAGTTAAATTTAAAATGTTAAATCAATTTTGGGTCACTTAACCATAATTGAATTAACTACAAGGTTAAATTTACTAATTGATTTAGTCATGTTAGTTTAACCATTATTAATTCAATTTAGCCTCTTAGTTAATTTTTTTTGAACGATAATTAATTTAACCAACATTAATTTAACCAACATTGATTTAGCCAAAATAATTTATTCATGGTTAGTTTAGCCGAAATTATTTAACCTCATAATTAATTTAGCCAAGTTAGTTTAACCTCATATTTAATTTAGCCAAAATTAGTTTAGCCAAAGTTAATTTAATCATGGTTAGTTTAACATTGATTAATGTGATTTTAGCCTAAATTTAGCCAATGTTTTGCCTTGGATAACATTAATTAACATGAGTTTAACTTAAGTTTAGCCAATGTTTTCACTTGAATAACATTTGTTTACATGAATTTAACCTTAGTATTAAAGCTGTAGACAATTATACATAGCCTAGGTAGATATATTTAGTTTGTTAACCTAGGTATTATTAACTTGGGTCATGATTTTTATGACCTATGTCCATTTTGTATATTACTAATTGCATGTTAGTTGCACACACAACTAATGTAATTGCAAACAACACCTAATTGCACGTAGTTGCATAGTAACTAGTTGCAAATGACATGATTTCTACTAGTGATATATTCATATAAATAATTTATTTTTAATTTGAAAATCTAATTAATAATGTCACTTCAACTAATAGCCTTAGTCATTTTAATCACTTTAGACAAGCATCTTAATCATTTTAAACAATTGTCTTTAGTCATGTTAATCATATAATTTTAATCACATTTGTGTTAAAAATGACTAGTCTATTTTGACTACATCCAATTTTGGCCATTATTTGATGTGACTAAAAATATGACTAAATTTAATTAAAAAGACTAGCTTAAAAATACATATTTGTAGTAATGAAATTAGGGATGCACCCATTAAACCTTATTAATAATTTTAGAAGGTAGAAAAAAACAATAAAAATTTGATAGGTCAATGGTAGTTGCCCACAATAACCACATACAAACATTAATCCACTTGTGCACTTGATAACCCCATGGCCTTCTACCTTGTTTTTTTGTTTTAAGCCTTTGTCCTTCTCACACTTTCTTTGAATCTCTAGCAATGTACGCAATCTATCCAATTCTTGTTCCTAGAATCCTACAATTTATCACACAAGTTGTTAATCAAATGCAATTTTCTTGGAAGGTTACTAACATTAAAAATGATGATTGGATTTAAACTTGTGCTTCCCATTTGTTCTTCAATTCCAATATCACTTGTTCGCCTAACATAGTCTGCATTCCTTTGCATCCCTTGAATTCTACTCATTTATTTGACCTTTCCATCATCTCCTCGAGTGCCAATACCTCTTTCAACTAATTCCAATATGTTTCATTGCAATTTCAAAGGAAATCTTCACCCTTTTCAATCTTCCTCTTTAGGGTTAGGTGCCTACCTTCCAATATTATTGCAACCTCCTCCTTGACACACTTGTAAACCAAAGGATAATTCAAGTAGTCAGATTGTGAATCTAATGCATCCTTAATTGCTTCCATCTTTTCAACCATATTTTTTCTTATATCATCAATAACAAGATTTAGCTTCACAACATAACCATTAAAATTTATTAACCAAACAATCCTACAATCATTGCATGATCTCCTTAATGCATCGCAATGTAGAACACCACCAAGTCTTGCCCTTCAAGAGAAAGTTTGATGTTTAACCTTCTCATAACTTTACTTAAAGCCCAACGCCAAGCTTTTTGTTCACTTGTTGGTTGATAATTGAATCCATAGTGACACCACCCCATTGCTATATTGCACATAGAAGGTTACTTTTCATATTGGCAACACCAACTTGCTGTGTTTTTCTCATTGCACTTATCAAAAGCTTACTAAAGGTTATGGTGCAGCTTGTTGACATGAGTTCCTTCTTGCTATTGTGGTTGAATCATATAAAATGGGATTCTTTTTGGTAAATTTGATATCCATTCTTAAGTGTAGAAAATTGTTCTATGTTGGTTAAACACCATGGGTGTTTGGAGACAATAGTATTGTCACTAGATGGTAGTTATTGTTAGTATAATGAATTACCTTCATGGGGTAGAATGATTAGAACTTAATTTTGGGAAGAATTTTAATGAAAGTAATATTATTTATTAAAAATAATATCCTAATCCAATTTACTTATAAGGGTATCCTAATAACTATTTAATTCTTAGTGATAAATATCTTACTTACCATTTTTTATTTACTAGGGGCTGAAGCCATCTAGGTTAAGTAATCCAAATGGATAAGGGCTTAATGGATTTCCTTTAACTAAGATGTGTGGAAGATATTAGGATAAGGAAATCTTGAAGGATAAGGACTCAACCTTTGTATGGTGATCATCCTTTTTAAGTTCCTTATTTATTTCTTAGGAGGAGTGAAAGATTTTATGAAAATAGTAAATCATTAGATCAATAGCATTAGGAGGATGCTTGTGCGTGACATCGTTGTGTGAGGAAAAAAACATGGGAGAAAGTTGTATTTGTCTTTATGTAATGGATAATGGTTCAAAGTTGTATTGATTTTAACATTTCTTCTTTGGTTTGTGTTCTATTTAGAATGTGGTAAAGGAAGGGAAAGTAGTTCATATCAAGTTTATATAGAATTGTGTTACTCTTATGTATTAATTTCTTCCATAAAGTTAAAATATGATCTATTTTTTGTTTTAATTTGGAATAAAAAATGCATTTTACCACAAGACAATAGTTACCACTAGAAGGTAATTACCACTAGAAGGTAGCAAGAAAAAAATAAACATGAGATTTGAAGTTTGCAAGTTAGGTAACATTGTTGCAAATGGTAGGCAACAACCACAAAGGGTTTGCAAGCGTTATAGACAATAGGCAATAACTACAAAGGTCTACGTGTGTTATAGATTATCAAAGGTTTGCAAGCAATTATGGGTTTCTTTCAAGTTTGCAAGTGTTGATATGTGCAAGATAATAACTATTGCATGATGGTAGTTATTGCAAAATAATTGTCGGACAATAAAGGGTGAAAGCACACTAAAGGTGAGCCATTTTTGTTCAAAGAAGGTGATGTATGATACAAGTATTATTTAGTATGCAATAAACAAAAATATTGATGGCATCCTTTGGTTATCTTAAACACAAGTAAAAAACTTTAAAATTTTCATAACAAGATTTTAAAACTCAAAGTTCATTTTGAATCAAATTTAATTTTGATCCAAGGGTTAGATGAGGAGGATTGGACAAAATCAATGTACATAGAGTATATAACTTACAATTTTTCAACGGCCATAGGGCTTCATGTTTATGATTCATAAAAAAATATTAAACAAAAGAAAATTGAAAAAATAATGCAATGCCCATGTATAAAATCTAGTTTTTTCCTAAAACTAAGACATTATTATGCATTCATTACTAAACAAATGTATAAAACACATTTTTTCAATGTAATTTCATG